>JACJUY010002190.1:23768-38664 GCA_014220935.1 Platorchestia sp. MABIK
CACGGTACTCGATTCACATGGTAACAGATGAGAACAGTCAGCATCAGTAGACAGTGATTTATCGTTTCGACATGAAATTAAAAATCGTGTTCCAGGAAAATGTTGTGTACCCTAATATCTGGTTTTCGCCGACAGTTCTTTCCCTCACTCTGCAACGCTCTTCGTGAGTGGTGAATGTGAACAGGCGAGTCGTTTTAATTAAATTCAAATGCGAGACACTCACAACAAGACCGTTTTCTTGAACTCTATGCTGCCTATTCTCTTTGGTAAAAAAATGCACATCATAAAAAGGTTACCTTATTTCATGAGGTTACCATATTTCATGAGGTTACCTCATTTCATGAGGTTACCATAGATCACAATGTTACCATATTTCACACGGTTACCATATTTCACACGGTTACCATGTTTCACAAGGTTACCATAATTTATAAGGTTACTAGATTTCTTAAGGGTACTATTTTTCATAAAAGTTACCATATTTCATAAGTATACCATATTTTATAAGGCTACCATAATTCATAAGGTTACCATAATTCATAAGGTTACCATATTTCATAAAGTTACCATATTTCATAAGGTTACCATATTTGATTAGGTTACCATATTTCATAAAGTTACCATATTTGATTAGGTTATCATATTTCATAAAGTTACCATATTTCATAAAGTTACCATATTTCATAAAGTTACCATATTTCATAAAGTTACCATATTTCATAAAGTTACCATATTTCATGAAGTTACCATATTTCATAAAGTTACCATATTTCATAAGGTTACCATATGTCTATTGCCATGTCACCAAACTCATTTTGCGTGAAACATTTTAGCCTTGATTTAACTCTCATGACGGCAGTAAAGGCTATAAAAGGGGCACAGTATACGGTATGAAAGAGCTTCGAAAGCATTTGCAGCTGCACAACTGTTGCAAAATGGTCAGTTGCAATGAGTAGTGTAATAATAGTAAGTTCTCTGCTTTATTAAATCAGTTACGAAGCTCCAAATAGTGGTCGGTAACTGTTGTAACTCCTGATTAAAAAGAGGTCAGTTTCAACCACTGATTAACTAGAGGTCAAATGCAATTCCTGATTAAGTCGAGGTCAGTTGCCACTCCTGATTAGAAAGAGGTCAGGTGCAACTCCTGATCAAAAAGAGGTCAATAACAGAACCTGCCGGCAACAAGTGGCGGTGAGTGCAACACGTGGTGCAACACCCGAACATGTAGGCTGCAATCGATAGGTCGGAAGAGCTGCAGTCTTGCACCACGTTTTGTGGAGCATTGCGAAGGGCAACTCTGGTCTCCGCTGCCTGCTGGAATGCGGTAAAATTCCATGTTCACTCAAAGCGTCGGGGGAAAAGATTTCACTCATAAACATCTAGTGCACATCTGAGTGCGAGAAGTAATAGAAAAATCAAAATTAAAAACAGGTTATTTTCTCTATTTTTTCGATAGATATAATTTGTTTTCGAAATGTCTCAACGTAAAGATCCTTGGTTCATAAACATACAGGGGTATCATAATATCCATGTCAATTGTCAAGAAAACGCAGTCAAAATAGGTTCATCGACATACGACGAAATTCTGCACAGTAGTGAAAGTCTGATGCTGCTTGGACGTGAATAATTAGTGAAATAATTTAAGATTAGAAAGAAAACTTAAGAATTTAATTAGATACAGCAGTAAGTAAGTGCTTGTTATGACTCAATTCTTACTGCCCAATCAGTGCAGAAAATTAGACGTGGGGTATGATATTTTTTTTAATATAAAACGATGTCAGTCTTCTCATATTTTGTATGAAAAAAGCTAAAAATTTTACATTTTCGACATACATAAGCACGTTGAGTAGCCAATTCTGCAGTAGAACATCACCTGCCAGTCTTACCGTAATGGCGGGTTAAAATGAGACTATGACTATATTACAGCACTTCATAGAATGAAAAACGATGTCAGTCTTCTCAAATTTGACATGAAAAAAAACTCAAAATGTGAAAGAAAAAAAGCCTGCCAAGTAGACAAGCCTACAGAAAAATTTCCGCTGCCAGCAGTACAGCAAAGAAATGTTCCAAAATCAAACTTCAAACATCACGCACAACACCGTCGTTAATCTGCAGCGCGCGTGCTGCACCAGAAAGCCTAGAAAAACCCACAGCAACCCATGTCGGAAGTTTAAACCTCGACGAGTTTAGCAAAAGAGATTACAAGCGAACGTCATCACAGAGAAGCTCTGCAGATACCCTCGTGCAGCATTTGTTAATGAGGGAAAATGGGATTTGAACTTTTGTTAATAAGGGAACATGTGCTGCAAAGTTTTGAAGATAATGGAATATGTGATTCGAAGTTTTGTTAATGAGGGAAAATGTGATTTGAAGTTTACCCACACCTCATCAAACTTCAGCTTGGCGCTCCATATAAACAAGACTTAATTGCGCAGGTTCCCTGCTCCCTATGCTAAGTTGAGCGATCACAACACTGCATGCAACATATTACCTTCCGCCAGACGAGCCAACCGTGAAGGTCAGCATTTTCTCACTTGCTGCTTTGTCATCCAGCCCAGGCATGAGCCCAGCTTGTTGTCGTGTGTTATTGTACCACTCATTGGGAAGAACAACGTTATAACTCGAAATTTTGAAAAATTGACTTATTCATACCGTTAAATTCGCCATTTCGTTCTACGCGTTTTGGTAAAACCATCATAACTGTTCCTTCAAAATTGATTGTGAAGAAGAATTCCTTTTTTCGATCAAAACTAATTCCGTAAAGTAGCTTGCAAAGTTAAAATCCCTTCTCCTGAAAAATCAAGAATTTCGACTCGTGACGTTGTTCTTTTCGATGAGCGATATGATCTCAGGGTACAGACGATGGTCAATATTCAAGCTCTCAATTTTGTGCGCGGAAAATTTCGGATGACACGCTATTACTCTGTCGTATGAGAAACTTATTCAAGCAAACAACTGACCCGTTTAGACATTTTCTGTCGTACGTTATTGTTTGATCTGAGGATGTCGTCTAAGTCTCCTACGTTTCCGAGATGTTGAAGGCAATGGACTAGTCTAGGTGGAACTGTATACAGGCGATGGTTCAGAATTCAAGGTCGAAACGTTGCTTTGGAAGATTTTGGAATTACCGCAGATTTGCTTGGCTGAAATGGAAGACTTCAGATTTACCTCAGATAGAGCCTCAATGGACCACCAATTTAAATCCCTCAGTAACTTTGAATTTATGTAAACGAAGGGAGGGTGATTTTTTATCTCAGTAACTAACCGCGATGAAGGTTGAATTAATTGTTCTATAATTGTCCGACCTCGAAGTCGATTGCGTCAGAGAAATGGCATTGAATCTTGTCAGCGTCACTAGAGGAGTTAAATTACTGACATCACCTTAAAGACGGCACCCTACACTCGATGAGTTGGGTATTTCATGATGGGTATTTCATTCAGGAAGTGCTTCGCAAACTAAAATTTAAATTTGTCAAACTCAAATGGTTTCCCAAAGAAAAAGCACTACTAAATGAAAGTTTATTTCTTTTCACGTCTATGTATATGTAACATATACCCGTATATGTTTTCCTACTTCTTACCTTGACACACACATGTGTATAACTCAAACCATTCATCGCGTGAATAGTAATGATTGACTTATAGATTCTTGCGGCACCCTCAAAACATTTGGCTTATGATATCAATTAAACTTACGGAGCGCTAATCAGCATCGATCTTCCACACTACTATCATGTTATTGGCACATGAGTTTTGTTATTGATATCCCACTTTATCATGTTATTGACACATGAGTGTTGTTATTGATATCCCACATTTCTTTCCCACAATAACATTATCATGTTATTGACACATGAGTGTTGTTATTGATATCCCACATTATCATGTTATTGACACATTTAGTGTCACTGAAAGCACTCTCGGTCAGCGACATTACATGTGTCAATAACATGATAGTAACGTGAAATGACAACAATCATATGTCAATAACACGACAACATTGTAAAATAGCAACAACAATCATGTGCCAAAACATAATAGCAGTGTGAAATAACAACAAAAACAATCATGAATCAATAACGCAATAGTAGTGTAAAATAGCAACAACAGAAATCATGCATCAATAACACGTTAGTAGAGTGAAGGATCCAAGCACCGTTACAGGTTAGTGACAGAGAAACATTGCGTCACACCAGCGGACGCGAGAGGTGTTGCATCAGGGTAGCGGCCACAAGTTCTTGGAGACGCGTCCTGGCGAGGCCTTCCCATTGGCATCTCCAGGGCACCTCACCGTGGCGACACGTCGGCCTGTGCCCGTTGCAAACAGTGGTGCAATGTGTCTTGTGCCTTAGCGTGATGCAGCAATGACGCAATGTGTCCTGTGCCTTAGCGTGATGCAATGTGTCCTGTGCCTTAGCGTGATGCAATGCGTCCTGTGCCCTAGTGTGATGCAATGAGTCCTGTTCCTTAGCGTGATGCAATGAGTCTTGTGCCTTAGCGTGATGCAATGTTTCCTGTGCCTCGGCGTGATGCAATGAGTCCTGTTCCTTAGCGTGACGCAATGTGTCCTGTGCTTTATGGCGATGCAAACACTGATGCAATGTGTCCTGTACCTCAGCGTGACGCAATGTGTCTTGTGCCTTAGCGTGATGCAACAGTGACGCAATGTGTCCTGTGCCTTAGCGTGACGCAATGTGTCCTGTTCCTTAGCGTGACGCAATGTGTCATGTGCTTTATGGCGATGCAAACACTGATGCAATGTGGCCTGTACTTTACGCGATGAAAACTGAGGAAGAAAATACTGCGGACATTGGAGCCCATGTCTTCCTTCAAAAGCAACTACTGTGTGAACGAAGTATCCCCTGGATTTTTCCCTTTCACTATGACTTTTTTATGAGATGTGCGCATGACATACGTTAAAAGATATTGTGTGCAAATTTCTATAAGTTAAGCTGACGTCGTCCGGAATTTTCGTTGTTGGTGTTGACGTAGACGTGAATTTTCATTGTTGACGTTGACGTAAACGTGAATTGCTACAGTTCAATTACATTGTTCTTTCATATTCACGCAACATACAGTAGATCTAGTTTTTAAAGAAGTACTTAGGCTTACGCGAAGTTTTGGAACGCTATGTTTGGATAACTTACGCAAATAAACATAAGCGTTTAGGAGAAAGAATCAAAACATTGTTCACATTATGATTGCCTCAAATAAGTTTGTGTTAAAAACATTCAGTCACTCACTTAGGGTATTGTTCTTATCATGGGAAAAGAACAACAGATCGTAACCTTACTGAGAACACTCTTAAAAATTATTTTTGTTTATTTTTGGGTTCCTAAATGGCCTCCCTCGCAATTTTTGCAATAATTTTGACAGCTATGAGACCAGAGTAAGTCCCACGTTTCGCACGATTTCACCTTCATGTCAAGTGTTAAAGGAATGGCTTCAATTTTGTAAACTTCAATTTTGCTTCAGTCAATCCAGAATGATGAAGAAACTGCGCAAATGAAAAATAATAGTTATGACTTAAGTGAAAAAACAAATTTCAAGGTTTAATTTGGTAAATTGTTAAAAGGAAAAGATTATAGCGTCCAATTCTTCAGAAAAACTGTTAATGTTTAAAAATTCCAAAATGCCAAAGCCAAACCTAGCAGTATGCCACGCAAAAATCCGAACCTAGTATTTATTTTCCCGGATCAGTAATACCATCATAAGAACACCATAAGCATTTAATTTCTAGCAAAACTATCCTTCAAAATTACCCCATAGAAAAGGTATTACTGGTTATGATGGTATTACTGATACGGGAAAAAAATACTCGGTTCGGGTTTTTGTGGGACATACTGTATACTTATCTGGGGAGCTTCGAAATAGTTTGTCCTTTATTTGGATCATTTAGATCCTTGAGATCCTTTCTGAGCTATCCTGAAATGATGCAGTATAGTCTGAACATTACATTTTCAGTACAATTAATGTTTTTATTTACGAGTTATAGGGGCCATCTCAGGTCCCCTAAAATTACTTTCCTGGGTCACATTTTTACCACTTGCTTTGAACAAAGTTAATTTCTCTTCTGTAATCAGATACGCTATAACACAACGACAGAGCATTCAGTTTACTATCATAAAACATGCACTTTATAATATCATCATTTTTTAATTAAATAATTTGATCTTTAATATCATCATTATCGTTCTCTTATTGGTATTAAAAACGATGCGAGCGTTATCTTATTTTGGTAAACATAATTCCGTATTTCATCACGTTGACGAAGAAAGAAGGCAAAAATTCAATACATCTGTGCACACGAAAATGGACGCTTTTTTTAATTTGATGTTTATTGAGTATAAATATTTTGACTTGGCAAAAGGCTAATTTGACAACTCTGCTCGTTTTTGCAGTAGAGATATTCTGCCCTGACTGAAATTATCTTCTGTTTCGGTTCTTGTTTCACGAGTGCTAGTACTCACCGCTAACGGGATCGGCAGTTCAGTGTGAGGAGAACAGAACTTGAGGCGTTAACCGCCATATGTTAATATTCAACTCAGATTTAAAGTCAATTGTAGTGAGCACTTTTGAAAATAGCAAACACTAATTGGACCGCGCCTTCATTTAGCTTTGATTAGGAATTTATGAAAATTGAGTTTGTAACAACTGGTCGATCAGCATCATTATGAAAATTCCCTCCGTGTACCACCGGTGGCTCACAAGGCGGTAAACGTGCTTAGGCGTTCCGTTGGACGGTTTACAGATAGTCAGACGACGAGCTATCGAAATTAACAATAGTAGCGTTGCCATAGAGCAAAATTTGATAAATAGTTATGTAGATGGTACTGTACAAACCAAAAACTTGCCGGTTGTGATACCGAACCCAAAGCAATAATGCGCGAAAATGATAATGAAGACTCAAATTGAATATAAACTATCAATTTCAAGCTTATGTCTTTCTTCTTTGAAGAAATATTCATCCCTTTCTTCCATTAGTTACTTTTTACAGGTGATATTGTTTATTCCATTTTGATTTTTCTAAAATTTAGTATTGCCGTAGACAGCAAAGATAAGGTATGTCAAATAAACCCTTTTCTAAACCAAAATGCTCAATAAATATTAAATTTTGTACAAAAAACCTCAGTACCTCTCAAACAACAAGCAGGGGCTTCAGATAAATCCTTCTCTGAGCCACAATGCTCAATGTTTTGTATCAAATTTCATTCAAATAACGCCAATTCACGAACTTTGACACAAACAAATCCTGTTCACTACAACAAATGAAATAGATTGATTTCTAGGAAACCTGACTTTTAGGATAAAAAGTGACTTTCACACTAAAAAAACACTCATCTTGCGCGCCACCCAATTCCAAAATTCTAACACGTAAAAGAAAAAGAATGTTCCTTTTTACATTGGTTCTTCTTTCCATTTAACGTATTAGATTTCCAAAAAATCGCCCTTATAATTCTATTCCAGAATTCTCGACGCGAGGGAGCCTTGGCAGAACCGAGTTCTTCCAGTATAGTCAAGCTCAGGGACCGCAGACTGACTACCTGCCGATGGATGATTCAGCAAAAGTGAGTCGGTGGGCATTTCTGCCGCCGCGAGCCTTGCCTCTCAAGGTGACGGGATGCAAGTGGTGCAGTGATGTTGTCTGTCTTGTTTTGATGCACTCAAGCTCTACACACGCCGCTCCACTTCAGCATCGTTGTGGTGTAGGTTGATGCTCGATGTCTTGTGTTGATGCACTCAAGCTCTACACACGCCGCTCCACTTCAGCATCGTTGTGGTGTAAGTCGAGACGTTCAGTCATGCAGACTGTTTACGTTATTGATCGTAAGCTCTGTTTTGCATTTGTTTTCTCAATCAAACAAGTAACGAATCATTCATGTCGTAAGTCAAATAGGCAGCTAAATTTAGCATAAATAGATGGCCAAAACTGTGGTTTCGCTGTCATTTTAACGCTGTCAATTTTCTACAGCTACTCTTCGTAAGTTCTGCTTACAAATTAACGGAGAAGAGCTCTAATATTTGCGCGATAGTATCTAAGGGTCTTTTTAAAAGTGCGATATTATATTAAAGTACTTTTCTGCAATATTAAAGTATTTTTCTGCAATATTAAAGTATTTTTTTCCAGTTGATGTGAAAAGATCTCTTTTATTGGTCATTGTACTGACATAGGCATCTCTTTCAAATGTTTTAGAGCTATGTAAAAATGCATACCCAAATGTCTCCCCTATAACTTTCAACCAAGTATATTCAAACAACGAACCTTCCTCGATCGTCACGAGTTATTTTATGTTTTTCTGATTTTTCATTCACTCTGCATAGATAATTATTGCACACCTGCTTTCACCTTTTTCTGAGAGCCTGCGACGATAGCCCAACACCAAAGATGTTGCGCCTCGAGCTTCACCTGTTAAGACCGAAGTGGAATAAAAGAGAGAGCTTGTCTCAATTATTGAAAGTGTTGCTGAGTAAGGGGAAGTGCGGGCAGGAGAACAGCAAGGCTGTCTGGCTCGCATGTGACAATCCTTGACCTCTTCCGACACATGGAGTCCACTCGTGTCAAAGTCGTCGACAACCACGCGTCTCCAGAAGCCACTGATCAAAAATTATTTCGAGCACCACGCAGAACGGGACTTTGCTATGGGAAGTTAATTTAAAATTAAATGCTGGACCACCTCTCAGATCCAGTAACTACTGATAAAAATTATTTCGAGCGCCCCACAGAACGGGACATTGTTGCGAGAACTTGATGTAAAACTAAACGCTAGACCACCTATCGTATCCAGCAAATAATGATCAACAGTTTTTTCTAGCCCCTTACAGAACGGTACTTTGCTTTCAGAATTTATTGTAAAATTAAATGCAGGTTAAGTTTTATTAAGAGAGTAATTTAATTCCAGACATTTACGATGAACTGCCTGTACTTGGTCTTCAGGCAGAACAACTGCTTAGGCAACGAAATTGACAGGAATGAAACAACCAACATTCGAAGATAGGTCGTTTTCCAAATAATATCCAAGAGCAAGAACAGTGCGACGCTTCTTTTTTCCAATAAATTTTTTCTCTAAGCGTGAATTCTTGAATATTCTTTTAAAAATAATGATTTCAACTACAAAAGACTTAAGCGGGAACAGCAGAGAGAACTCTTTGTGCCGTTACACGTGAATAAAACTGTAGTAATTAGCCACTTTAACATCAAAGTATACGAATTTTTCCCGGCAAAAAAGAGAAGCATGACAATTCAGCTAAAATCAAAGTTTGGAATTTTTAATTCCAAGATAAAGGCAGGCCAATTCAGATGAAATCAATGAATTGGAATTTTTCATACTGAAAGATAAAGGCATGTCAATTCAGCTGAATTCAAAGTATTGAAATTTTCCATCCTGGAAGATGAAGGCATGCCAATTCCGTAAAAAATAGACAATATGATCAGAGTCAATCCCAACTCACACTTAAATGCTCCATTATAATCCGCTCGTGACTTCCAACAAAGATATACGTTGCAACATTGTGTTAATTATTCTAGAGGACACTTTGTGTGTCAAGTGGACCAACTTTATTTTAAGTTCAAGAAAAGCATAAAAAGACTCCGCGCCGTCCCTAACATTGTCCGTGTATGGAGAATTTTAACTCCTTGTGAGGAATACAAAATCTTAAATTTGTGTTCATTAAAGGTTGCAACGCTCCTACTTTCCCCTGGAACTCCTAAATTTTTGTATTTTTAACCGAAATTCTTGTCTTTAATTTTGGAAACATTGCTTCAGAGTACGAACGTAAAAATGATCAGATATGAGAGTCGCTCTTAAAATTCAGGTACAGTAGCGTCCATAACCATATAAGTGAGAAAAAATGAATTAATCGAATATGCAAAACGAAAAATAAATAAAATGAAATTAAACTAAATTAATAATGCAAATAAAATAAAACTAAAAAATGAGGGCTAATTTTATGTATGAAAGTAAATTTCACTCAACATTCGTGCGTAATTGGAACATTGGCTAAACCAGAAGGAAATTAACAATAAAATGGAAAACCAAAGCTAAGTAAATAGTCTCTGCGAATGAAACTTTTCACTACTTAAGTAAACCATTAAAACTGTTGTAGATAATCGTTTTTTTACATTTTTGGGTGCAAATAAAGGTCATAAAATTAACATTAATCATGAATTAAATTTTATTGACTATTTCAATTCATATTTTAAAAGTTTTAGAGCGTACACATGACGAAGTAATGATTTCCTATTTCAAATTTCAGAACCCAGATGATTCCAATTTCTCCGACACTGCTAAGTGCTAATTTCTTATTTCAAATTTCAGAACCGAGATGATTCAAATTTCTCCGACACTGCTAAGTGCTAATTTCTTATTTCAAATTTCAGAACCCAGATGATTCAAATTTCTCAGACACTGCTAAGTGCAAATTTCTTATTTCAAATTTCAGAACCCAGATGATTCAAATTTCTCCGACACTGCTAAGTGCTAATTTCTTGTTTCAAATTTCAGAACCCAGATGATTTAAATTTCTCCGACACTGCTAAGTGCTAATTTCCTATTTCAAATTTCAGAATTCAGATGATTCAAATTTCTCCGACACTGCTAAGTGCTAATTTCCTATTTCAAATTTCAGAACCGAGATGATTCAAATTTCTCCGACACTGCTAAGTGCTAATTTCTTATTTCAAATTTCAGAACCGAGATGATTCAAATTTCTCCGACACTGCTAAGTGCTAATTTCTTATTTCAAATTTCAGAACCCAGATGATTCAAATTTCTCAGACACTGCTAAGTGCAAATTTCTTATTTCAAATTTCAGAACCCAGATGATTCAAATTTCTCCGACACTGCTAAGTGCTAATTTCCTATTTCAAATTTCAGAATTCAGATGATTCAAATTTCTCCGACACTGCTAAGTGCAAATTTCCTATTTCAAATTTCAGAACCCAGATGATTCAAATTTCTCCGACACTGCTAAGTGCAAATTTCCTATTTCAAATTTCAAAACCCAGATGATTCAAATTTCTCAGACACTGGTGAGTGCCAATTTTTCCAATTATCCCCGGCATTGCAAACTTTGATGGGACATTTCCAAGTATAACCTGTAGACCAGATTTGAAATTAGTAAAATAGGAGAATCGTAATTTTACTTAAGGATAAAACGTGGAAAATGGGATGAAAATAAAAGGAAAATGAAATATTTGATTTTTCCTTTACATGAACAAAATTATTTCATGAAGCTGGAGAATTTAAGACTCAATCAGTCATCGAACGAATTGCATTGGTTTTGACGAGAGAAGTTCTATTAATTTCATCATATCTGCCGTTGGTTGTCTAAAATTAGCTTATTTAGCCTAGTTAAGATAATTAATCTATAATTAGATTATTTACCTGAATTCACATAATTAATCTATAATAAGGTTAATTACCTGAATTAAGATAATTAATCTATAATTAGGTTAATTACCTGAATTATGATAATTAATCTGAAATTAGATTAATGAAAACGCAAGTTTTAAAATCCTCGGTTAAAAAAACTCAAAATGCATACACTGACGTGTTAAACATAACAAACAAACATTCCAGTTTTGAAAGTAAGTTCTTGAATATCACGGTGATTAATTCGCAGAGACAATCTTAAAAATCAGACTTCCTGCACTCATCAAACAATCAAAAAATTTGATTGAATGCATTATATTTTTCATCAAGAATGCTTTAACTAGAAAAGTTAGTCGGGAATTTCCCTTAGAAGCATCAATCGTACAAGTTTTTGTCTTGAAAATCGAATTTTAGGTTTTAAGAAGTTAACTAGTACCATCATTAATAGTGTGCTGAAAACAAACGACTTGGACCTCGCAAGAGTGAAGTGTTCCTAAAAGTTTAACGAAAAATCTATTTCAGGAGTTTTTGTAAAACTTCATACATATAACGTCCTTAAAATTCCCTATGCTTATGATCATAAAATTATTTCAGCGACGGACAGGAAACGAATGCAATGTTTGCATTCTTATTTATCCATTTGTTTGCATTCCTATTTATTCTTTTGTTTGCACTCTCATTTATTCTTTCTATAACCGGCAGATTTACAGAAGCTAGCAATTCGCCATCGCAGTACAATTTCTGCAGCTTTGTTGTTTCTGTGGTCACATCAAAGGTCGAGACTGTAATGGGCAAGCCTCCCGAACTGAAGGAAGACAAAACTCCTACCGATACTTTAGGAGAAACATTATCCTGCAAGTCACGCTCAACGTCACGCTGATTGGAAGACAGGTATCAAGATTTTTTGCGGACCTGGAAAATACGCTTCTCTAAGGTTCCTCTGTGGCTTCTCTATACCTGTCTATGGTCATCTATGGCTTTTCTATGGCTTTTCTATGGCTGTATAATTGAGATTGTGACGTACATAAATCTTAACCGCCATTTTAGAACATTGAAATATTTGTATCGTTAGTTCAAGGTGAACTCAATCACACCAGATCACCACAATTCTAAATACTTCATCTGCTAGATGAATTGAATGCGAAACTTATTTCATACGTGTGCCTTTAATGTGATCTCTAACTTATTTTAGCTTTGACAAATATTACTTGCATATCATGTTCAGATCAACACGAATATCAAGTCTAGATTAATACGAACATCAAGTCTAGATTAACACGAACATCAAGTCTAGATTAACATGAACATCAAGTCTAGATTAACACGAATATCAAGTCTAGATTAACACGAATATCAAGTCTAGATTAACATGAACATCAAGTCTAGATTAACATGAACATCAAGTCTAGATTAACACGAACATCAAGTATAGGTTAGCACGAATATCAAGTCTAGATTAGCACGAATATCAAGTATAGGTTAGCATCTTGTTAACCTAAACTTGATATTCATATTCGCGTAACGAAGAGTACAAACAGAACTGTTCACGAACCAACATGATTTTTTACTGGCGCCCAGGTCCCGTCAATTACAACGGTTCAGAAAATATTAGGTAAAGCATGTAAATATTTTTATCAGGTTTGTCATGACACAAAACCAAGTCATGATTTTATTTTTTGAATCCCGGAAATTTTCCGATGATCTTGTCTGACACAGGCATCACTATATCTTTCAAATTTTCCTCATTTAACCCATCACGTATGAAATCCAGACAAATTCATTTATCCTAATATAAACATTAATCCATCACTTATGAGAGCCAGACCAATTCCTTTATCCAAATATAAGTATTAATCCATCACTAATGAGGGCCAGACAAAATCTTTTTACCCTAGGAATTATTGTGATTTTTATTTCACATTCAAATCTGTGACTTAGTGAAACCCGTATGATAAATACGCTCAGCAAGTACATACATACATTTTCGTAGGCCATGCCAGCTCACAAGTTTCAATGGTTATAATCAAGGAAAAAATGAGTGGTACCTTTTCGATTGATCATCTTCAAGGACTTAATGATCGTATGTGCTGTAGGCGGGATACAAGACTACAACGTTAAATAGATCCTTAAACATGCTGAATATAAAAATAGAGGCACTATATCTGACGTTCCTGGCTAGTACGATGAATTAATATTGCATCATCCCCTTCCGTTGAAACGATGGCACCCTCTCACAGCCACGATGAACAAAAACGCGGCGATCATGACTTTTGGTACGAAATTGCGCGTGATTTCACAAGGTTGACTTTTGTCGCCAAGTTTTTTGTGTCGAATCCGACAATCAAAATTCTTCGCCCTGAGACACGTTCTCGCGTTCAAGGCATTGAGACCGCACACACGACCTTCACATATAAAAAATGCATCGCGAATAACTACGGAGGTGAAGCCATTACCGAGGCTTCGCTGAAGAATGTAATCAACGCTGCTCCAAATTACGGCCGAAATTACGGAGCAGAGACTTCAGACTGGCGCAGAAGCTCGTCATTTCCAAAGATGTTCCATCGGTCAGTTTTAAATTAGAAGCATTCCTTCAGCTGATTGAGAAAAGGATGCCAAATTTATATTTAGATGGCAGCATGAAATTAGGAGTACGTTTTGGAAATTGGGATTTTGGATATCTATGTACGTATTCTACAGTAGGTCCAGAACATGAATCTATTACGTAATTCTATAAGGGTTGGTCTGCTCTCCTCAAGAGAGTTGGCAACTGACGAACAAATCAATGACGCATAATTCACGATGATATTCTCAATGCGCGAGACTCAAAAAAAAAAGAAAATGAAGTCGAACGTTTAACATCATTAGAGGCTTATATTTTTTCCGATGAAAATTACACACAAAGATGAATATCAAGACCTAACACTAAAGAATTTTTTTTCCTCGCGAGTACGGATAAATTTATGCGCTAATGTACGTACAGATTGTAACTGTTGATGGTACAATAAAATTACTCATCAGTAAATGGAGTAGTCGTGTTTTCAAGAACACTTTCATAAAAGTCTATTCTAGGTCATTATAATAGCGCTGCTGAACCCTCTACACCAGGGGTTCTCAAAGTAGGGTCCTCGGACCCCCAGGAGTCCGTGGCACTTTAACAGGGGTCCGCAAAATTAAAAATATTTAACAGTGGATGCAGTTAAGGTTTTATTTACAGCTTTCCGTGACTGTTGATATTATGAAACAGTGCGTACATATATTCCTGAGGGGAACACATGTGAGGGGTCCTCAGCTTATTTTTGAGTATGAGAAGTGGTCCTTGGTTGAAAACATTTGAGAAACTCTGCTCTAGAGCAGGGCTTGCCAATCAGTGGTGCCCGCACCCCCTGGGGGTACGAAAGGGTACGAGCCAGTGTTTGAGGCCAACAACACACCATTGAGAGATTGAATCTACAGACTTTTATACCCACACGAGGATAAAGTCTAGTTGGAAGTCCAGCCACACGTACCCCACGCATGCACTTCCT
>JACJUY010002190.1:38702-78965 GCA_014220935.1 Platorchestia sp. MABIK
GGCTCGCATCACTGAAGAGTCGCACTGAATTCCAAGCATGAGATCTTTGGCCTAACGTTCTATTCGAGTCGGAGCACCTTATTCGAGTTGGAGCATTTTATTCGAGTTGGAGCATCTTATTCGAATTGGAGCATCTTATTCGAGTTGAAGCATCTTATTCGAGTTGGAGCATCTTATTCGAATTGGAGCATCTTATTCGAGTTGGAGCATCTTATTCGAGTTGGAGCATTTTATTCGAGTTGAAGCATCTTATTCGAATTGGAGCATCTTATTCGAGTTGAAGCATCTTATTCGAGTTGGAGCATCTTATTCGAATTGGAGCATCTTATTCGAGTTGGAGCATCTTATTCGAGTTGGAGCATCTTATTCGAGTTGGAGCATCTTATTCGAATTGAAGCATCTTATTTGAGTTGGAGCACCAAGTCGCAATTGGTGTTGTTTTCGGTTTAGTTTCTCGTGCAAAGAAATAATTCAGTAGTAAGAAATTTATTACATTGTTTTTCCAAGCCAAGTTAAGCTGGTTTCGGAACGGAAGCACAGCTGCTGTCAGTTTCTTCCAAATGAGGCAGTTCGTTTAATCAAGAGAAAAATTCGAAAATTAAAAGACAGATCGTCTGTCCGTAATCTTGTCGGGCAAAAACGTTCCCCACTTATAGAAAAACATCACTTTGTGGCTTTTAATTGAAAATGAGTTATTCATTAGGTGTAAGTTCAGCTGTTCTGATGACTAACCAACGACAAGAAGACAGTAGCTCTCAAAGACCGTTAGCGGCACATCTTCATGTATTGAGGAACTCTAATTCAGAGCAATGCCACTTCGTGATGCGTTAGCGTGAGGTGAAATACCAAGAGGCGTTTGACCTACGAGAAGCCCGTATTTCTTCCTGGCGCTGTCCTTGAGACAATGCGCAAACAGTGACTGAAGAAATGAGCTATCCTTCAGAGAGGCAATGCAGCCTGCTACGTCAGAGTGACTTGCCCGGCGATTAGGAGGACATCTAAGTTCACTTCTCGTTTCAATGTCTCTGTGTGGGGGGGCTATTTTAGCTGAACTTCCCCAGTTAGAAAAAGCAAGGACGCTCAGCTAGTTTGCCTTGCGTTTCCAGGTGGAATGGAGGTGTTGGAGTTCACAGAGGAGATAGAGAGACAGTGAGATAACACGCACATCAAGGGAAATGCCATAGCTAAAAAGTTGGACTCTGTCTCCAGAGGAACCGTAGACTCAGAGGTGATGTTGACAGTCAAAAATGTTTAGCCAATAAATTCAGCGGCAAATTTCCTCGTCTAGCTTCAAATTAGTTCCCCCAGCAACTGGCTGTCCTTGAATATCATGGCCTTGATAGATAAAGTCATGAGCGAGAATTTCAAGAGAATGAAGGCCGCTGAAGATTTGTACGGATGTGCTCATATTTTTTAAATCCCCATTCATCGTACGACACTTTCTTATTTCAGTTACCTTCGTTAACAATTAAAATGAAGGAAGTGATAATGTCTACTTGGCGACTTTTCAGAGCCGAAAACGGAAAGTTAACAGATAAAGTTCACATAAAGTTGACCTTAAAGCTTCCCTCTCCTCAAGAGCGCTGTGAAGCAAATGCAGCTTTAACTTTAAAACAGCTAGCTCAGGAAACATTGATGGTATTTCCGCCGTAAGCACACGGTTCCTGTTGACTCACTCGCACAGGCTAGCAGAATTGAGCCCTTCCGCCCTGCGTAGCTGGGTAACATCACTCACGCCTCCCAGCGGTGGATGCTCACGTGGCCTTCGGAGCTTCATGCAGGCGCCCACGCACGACTGGCGCACTCAGTCATAACAGTCGAGCTGGAATAAGCGGTAGGTGTGGCTTGTAAATATGTACGGAAGGGTCTTTGAAAATACCGTAGTCTCTTTGTCTATTCTTGCTTTTTTAATCTGTCATTTCAACTACCGTAGTCTCTTTGCCTATTCGTGTTCTTTTAATCTGTCGTTTCAACTACTGTAGTCATGTCCTATTCTTGTTTCTTTGAATCTGTCGTTTCAACTCGAATGCGCACATCTCAATTTGGGCAACTGCATGGTGGAATACGTGGTGGGTGTGGCTCGTAAATATGGTAGTCTTTGCAAATACCTTAGTCTCCTAGCCTATTCTTGTTCCTTTGATCAACTCGAATGCTTACAACTCAATTTGGCCAACTGCATGGTGGAATTAGCGGTAGGTGTGGCTCGTAAATATGGTAGTCTTTGCAAATACCTTAGTCTCCTAGCCTATTCTTGTTCCGTTGATCAACTCGAATGCTTACAACTCAATTTGGCCAACTGCATGGTGGAATTAGCGGTAGGTGTGGCTTGAATTTATGGTAGTCTCTTTGTAAATACGGTAGTCTCTTTACATGTTCTTATTTCTTTGAATCTCTCGTTTCAACTTGAATGCGCACATCTTAATTAGGGCAACTGAACGGAATTCTTTTCCTGTCGTGTGGAATTTTGGGAATGCTGTCAGATCTGTTCGTAATTCTTTCCTTTGTTGTCCTACGTACCAAATTCAACGTTATTTTTACCGTGTATTGTAATCGTCGCATAGCAGGGTGGGACATCACAGCGTATAGTTCTTTATGTTATTAATCATTTATTAAAGAGGAAAAAACAGGAACTTACAGCACGTTTTTATCAAAATTGTCATGTTTTTTCTGTCTGTTATTACTGATCCGCTGTAAAGTGTTTAATAAAGCGATAACATCGAGCAGGTTTATCCCTGGCATGTTCGCATATTTTCTGTCTCTGAATGCACGCAACATTGTCGCAATTCTGCGAAGGTCAAATGCGCGAACGCAGCAGAGCGCTAACAAGAAAGAACGCTTGTTTGCTCAACATTAGTTCGAAGACGCGAGGCAATATTGATTGATTCCTAAGACGATAATTTCAAACAATGATCGTTCCCGAGGACTTTGCGTCAATTTGTCTCAAAAAGATCTTTCAATACTCATCAGAATGTTGGCATTGGTAGGAGTGAAATGTTTTGAGTATGGGTTTTAACTACTGTATAATTTCTAACTGCTGCGTTTAGCAATTATTTCAGAGAGAAATGAAATGATTGCTACGTCTTGCATTTCAGGAGCAGTTAAAATAAATTTTAATTTCGAGATGAAGGTCCCGTGTTCAAATCCGGGTATGTCGCGGGAAAATTTCATCCACTTACGCACTTCATCTTCCGATCTCTCGAAAAAAATCCATGCGACATTTCAAAGACGAGACGCAAGAACGTTCTGATCATAAAGTAGAAATAATCAGATTAAATTTTCTCAAAATTACACTCGTTGAAACATATTACAGAATAATTTTAAGGAGATATTTTTAACTATTCCCTTCTCCTTCCCACCCATTGAGTTATTTCCCAATAAGAATTTAAAAAATTATGCCATAAAATCCAGTGACAACATTACCGTTACATCAACAATACGAAGCTGTATCACAGATCACTAAAACATCAGCCATTAAAAGTCATTTGGCATATTTGTTTGTAGGTTTGTGTGCTGAGACACTTGAGTAACTCACAAATGCAGTTCCCAATTATTGAAATCCAATAATTATTGAAATCTAATAATTATTGAGATGGTTGGTGTGATGAGACGCTTGAGTGACCCACGTCGATCGAATACAGTTCCTAAAAGACTTCGTTTATTTTCATAGGAGCTTGTGAAATTTTCAAAAGAAGCCAGAAGGTTTTAGAGCAAATCGAATAACTTGTATTCATCGCATAGGTATCAAAAATACCGGATTTTTTGAAGGAATGTGGGAATTTGGCTCTATTTCATGAGTTTGTGGCTAGCAGCTAATCCAACGTGCCAATGTGTTCACGGAATATGAGCATTAGATTGTTCATATTTCATACCTCAGAATCCGTGACAGATAATTTTGAAGAAGATGCAATCTATGCCCTGTCTATGTGTGCAAATCATCAAGCGTAAAAATTGCGTATATTTGAACAGTGCAGGGTTTTTCCTCTTAAAAAATTGTCCGCACTGCAGAAAAGGTGAAAATCAGGTAGGGAAATATCCTGGGCGTGTGCGGGTAGTGCAGTAATCCGTTAGGCAGTATTACGTAGACAGTATTCCAGAGACAGTATTCCGTAGACAGTATTCCGGAGACAGTATTCCGTGGACAGTATTCCGTAAACAGCATTCCAGAGACAGTATTCCGGAGACAGTATTCCGTAGACAGTATTCCGTAGACAGTATTCCGTAGACAGTATTCCGTGACTCGAGCCAGACGAGGAGCGATATTCCTCATGTCGAAAAAATTCCCTCTGCAATTGACTGTCTGAGGTCGTGGGCTGTTACAGCTCAGAGACGCCTGCACAGCATTCCCAAGTATTCAGAGACGCCTTCACAAATACTGCAAAACATGACGGAAAACCAGGTCTTAAAGTTTACTAGTATATCTCGTGTTCGTGTCACCGAGGAAAAGTTTCTTCACAACAGAGATGAATTTTATGAATTTACTATGAATGACATTTCATGAAAGTTCACATCGAGTATCATTTGAAGAAGAAAGGATAATCAAAGAGTGAAATTGCTCCAAGATCAAATTTCACAAAATTCTGCCCTCGGAAGGTCTATCAGGTTTTAAAATTTAGCCTCGTAACGTATTTTCGTCTCTATGAATATCGTTCCCTTGTCATGCCTCGTTTCTAGAATTGTTAGCTCGAAAACATTAGAGGTTGAGGAGTTTCAAAATCAATAAATGAGAAGATAGCGGAATGAACTATGTAGATTTTAAAGAATTTCAAACTTACTTAACCTCGGAAAATGTATTCCTGTGAGAGGAAAAAGGAAGGCACCACTAATTATGGAATTAATGGAACGGGGAATTCATGCACAAGTGTGATCTCACTCGGGATTCCTTACGCGCAGAAACAGCAAGACTGGCAGAAATTTATAAAAAAGATATGTCGTTTCTCTGCTGATACAAAAAATGCCATTAACTTTTTACGGTTTAATTACTTATTTTCTACCTTCGCGATCGGAGAAGATAAAGCCTGGGTCATCCAAGTGTAGAACAAAATTGTTAGAAAACAAGTTTGAACTTATATAAATAGAAAAGTTGCCTTTTTCTCTTTGAACTAGACCGGAAGCTGGCAGAGTAGGCTTGAATTCTTTCAGTAAGGCATACAATCCTTTTCCCGCGGGGCTATTGTTCCTTCGTGGTCTCGGTGGCACGTGTTTCTAAACTTTATTGTTCTTAGAACGAGGTTTGGAAATTCCATCTCCCCTCATAATATCCGGGCAAGACCTAAGTTCTTGAGAACTGTTTGAGTTGAGGACTCCTAGCTTTGTACAAAGGGCGCTCTTTATTCTTAGGAAATAGTGCGCATGGCTTGGGTTGATGCAAGTGAATGGATAATCATACACTTGCATCAGCCCAAGCACTTTTTTCATTTAAAATTTATTTTGGCATTCCAGTAACTGAATTATTCAGTTACTGGAATGTCGGAAAAAATTATAAATGAAAAAAGTGCATGGCAAGGGGAAAAAATACAAAAATTTATCTTTGCTTGCTACGAGAAAGGGAGTGCAATGGATTTACTAATTTATAAAGCAACATGTTGTTCTATGGAATCGTATTAGTTTTTGCAAAAACATTTCAACAATTAAAAATCCTCGCATTTCTCTCCAATTTCATCAAATTATCGAGGAAAGTTTGGTGCGTTCGATGCATCATTTCTGTTTAAAAGCAGCATAAAAACATGTCTTATAGAACACCATATACATTTAAGTTGTGAAAACCCCTCTTTGAAATGCAGTAAATTCAAACATTTGCACAACTGGCACCGTTAAAACGGTCTTTGTAAGTACAGCAATTAACGTTTTCCCTTTCGTATAAGTCATAAATTAGCTCGAGTGCGAGCGTGGTTATCTTTAACTTTACATCGTCACCTGAAATTAAAAAGATTTACTACAATAAATGCCCTCGTTACATTATCGTTTAAGAATTCGAGCACAAGGAGAAAGAAAGACCTGAATATAAGTATTTGGAATAGTAGAATTTGTAAGGCAACAGTAACAAGCAAAGGGGCCCGTTTTGGAGTCGCAGGGCTGCAGTTTATGCTTATCTTGTTTGTCTAAACACATATTCGTGATTCTCCGACAGGTTAGCTACTTTAAACAATTTTAAAAATGGAATCAATTTATTTACTCCGAGCGATACTGCAGTAGATTGTTTCGTAAGTCTAGTACAATGGATACATTTGAGTATAGTTACTAGTGGGCCCGAATTAGTTCAGCAACTTCTAGGGTACGTATTATCTTGTTCGTCTGAACACCTGTTAATGATTCTCTGACAGGTTCCCTACTCAACGTGTTCCTTGACGCCAAGTATCGCTGTTGATCTTCACTATCTTAGAACATAGAACGCTTTTCTCACTTTCATGACCAAAACAGAACTTTTAATTCCCAAACCGCTGCCGATATAAGTATCTGTTTTGATGCAGCCAATGCAGTTACCAGATAATTACATACGCATGTATTGGTCATTAATACTATTTAATGAAAGCTGAATATTCCTCATTTATTTAGTGTTCTCAGTGCATAAGAGCAAAACACGTGCTTGTCAATAAAAAGTGACCTCCGATTAAAGCTAAACATGAAAGTAATATTTTCTCTGCCAAATTCGAGGTCTGGCACTCGAGCAAATTTCCCGCACGTGCGTGTGTATATTTTATAGAGCGAGATTTCTGCCTCGAGTGACTAAGGCTTACGAAACAAAGAACGAAAGTGGAAACACAAAAACGTATTTTACGAGTTGCTCCTTGTTACCGAAAGTCTAAAGCTGTGTCACGACGCTGGGGAAGTTGCGGGTGAAAATAGTGTTGAAACCTGGTGAATTTTAATTACTTTATGTTCATACACGTGAGAAAAATCTTAAATGAATGAAAAATAAATCAAGATAGGGCTTCTAAATTATGATTTCATAGGTTGTTGGTGGCGCATTGTAAGAAAATAAAATGCGAGAGTAGATCCTCATTTAAATGAAAGAGTTGATAATGATGTAAAAATTGAGTCTTTCAAATGGGGAAAGAATCGCTTTTAAATCCAATGCATAATGAACGATTAAGACAGATTGTGATTTAACAGCTTACAATGGACAATACATTGCACAATTTTAACAAAATCACACAGATAATTCATAGTTCATATTAAAGTTTGCCTACAATCGGCTCTAGGAAGCACAAAAGTGAAAGATAATTGGTAGAAAACATTGAATCTATAGAAGCCCTACGGAAGAAAAACTGGTTTCTGCATAAAAACTAACTTCCTAAATGATCGGACGAGTAGCTATACTGCTCAACGTGAGGAAAGAGACTTTTTTTGAAAGATTTTTGTGACAACGATTGGCTCTGTGTGATGCGCCGACCTGAGTATGTAGAATTTCCCATTCTCTTAAACAGCAAGATATAACGTCTCTCATTATTTTACAGATTGACGCTTCGGCTGTGAGTGACATCCCATTAAACGAATGTCCAGTTCCTTCCTACCTTGACCTATTCAGGAAGGATTTTAAGATTCCAATGATTCTCATAAAAATTTGTCACCAGCAGATATGTGGTTAGAAAAAACTGGTTTGGAATAAAATCCACATGAAATTTAACATAACATTAACTAGGAAGTATAAATGAAAAAGTATAAAATGAAAATTCACATTTAAGTGCTGCATAATTTCTGTGAAGAGGTATAACAAGGACTAACTACAATGTTCAAAATAAACGCGATATCTTAAAGCTAGAAGAAAACGAACGTAAAAAATCAATTATTAAAAAATGTGCATCAACTTGAAATGCACCGACTAATAACTAATCAACTGGCGGCTCCCGATAATCTAGGAATCAACTGGCGGCTCCTGATAATCTAGGAATCAACTGGCGGCTCCCGATAATCTAGGAATCAACTGGCGGCTCCCGATAACCCAGGATTGTTTTCATGTTTCAATTATAGTAATCCCGGCAGCAGGAGCTGTTCACGATTCTAGCGACAATCGAGGGCTCACATCATGACAAATGCCCAATGTACCAAGAATCTGCTGACATTGTGATATTCAACTGACGTCAGCACCGATGCCGCCAACTATTTTTACTTTAGAGAGCATTTTAAACAAGGTGTATGAGTGTGTATTTAACCGCAATTCCTTAAGTGCGTTCTGGTTTCATGTCTGTATGTGACTAGTTTCCCCATGTTCGCAAAAATGAAATGGAAACGATTCTTCATTTCCTGAATCTGTACTATAATAAGAGGCGTGTCTGTCTCTCTGTCTGTACAAATATAAAGCTTAGTCCATTTGTGCAGGCGAACATTATTATACATTTTTGAAGGGCCAAGTGCACTCGGCCTCATCAACTCTCGAGAGATTGGTTTTCTTTTACTTCTTCCGGCCTTTTTTTCATTTCGCCTTCTTTCTTATTTCAAATAAAGGAGGGTGGACTAGTGACGAATAAAACTTCTGAGCAATGTGAAGTAAAGTTTAGTTTAGGCCATGGATAGATTTGCAAAGACATACCATGTTTTATGCAGCATGAGAGTGAGAGAACGCAACTGCCGTACGTGCTGTGAAGAATTTTAACACTTTTTTCCTGATCAGATCTACAGGTTTGATCGAGAGACAATACTTGAGCTTATGAAAAAATTTTTAAACGTTGTAATTTTAGCGCTCTTACCCTGATCACTCGCTTGGTTCCGCATGAGTCCTCTACACAAATACTCTTTACACTTCAACACTGTGATATACATTCATTTATAATTTATATATATCTAATATGTGATATACATTTATATATATGTATTTATAACACTATTGCTTTTCTTTGGGCCATCAGAAGGAACATAAACTGACAAAGAACTAGATATCGAGACCATCATTGAAATAAAGTCGTAGGTTTTAATTTATTATTAGATCCCGTTTGTTTATTTCACTCCTATGACAATTGTTCATCCTCGAATAAGTTCATTATGAGAAAATTTTAATTCCTGATGTTGAAAGATGGCCAGTAATCTGAAAATAACATTGACCGGGGCAAACGGATTAAAAATGATTTGCTTTGCTCGGTTGCACCGGCTTGCGCGTAAGAAATAGTACAGGATTTTCCCGGCTCGGGACATTGAGATATTCATTAATGCTCAAGAGAACTCTGCCATCCTCAAGGAGTTCATGAGGCATAAATTGAACCTTTAATTCATCACGGCTTCAATCATCAAGGCTCACGCGTGTGTGCCGAGAATGAGCGAAACATGAAGAAGTCATGAATGCCAACTCGCCCACCAGAATTTCTGGGGTGGGCGGAGCTTGAGCTCAGACGCGGCGGTTGTGCGCTCAAGCAAACCTTTGTGGCTCGCGTTTCCGCGGGTGCCACCTCACATCGTCCTCCTTTATTCTGCAGTTATTCACGATTGCGATAAAACTATCAAAACATGACCGAGCACACAACCTTCGTTTTCTATTGATAGTACTGGGCAAAGTCTCGTTGCCATGGGCGAGTTTACAGCAATTTTTTTTTTTTGACTCTCATCGAATCGTTTCGGGAAGTTTCAACACATTGTACCCTGAATTTACTCATGTAAGCGAACATCTGGGCCCAGTTGAACCAGAAAATAAATGTCTGTTTGTGAAAAATTATCGCTGCCAGACTGTACGAGGAACAGATTCGGCGAGAATTTCATTTTTTCAAGTGCCTCTGATCAACTGGTGTCTTGCAATTATATTTCTTTTGCAGCATTCAGTGGATCCTGATGCTACTCGAAAATCGCGAATTGAGCAACGATCTGTCTAATACGTACATATCGTAGCTCAATTACGTACCTATCCAAATTACGTACCTACAAACGGTAATACTAACCTATTCAAATGTGCGAAGGTTATCAAATAACTTTGAGTTCAATAATTTATATTCCAATTAGAATATTAAGATCGGCATTTTCAAGCATGAAAATTATAAAAATGTAACCAAAATGCTGCTTTGAAATCAGTAGTGAGCACAATAACATGTTTTTTTGTTGGAGTAGGCCTTTGAGTCCGTGAAAATTTCGGAGTGCGTTTGAAATAATTAAACTAAAAAAGCGCCACAACGCCCGAGAATGCCGAAGTTTTATTCGTTAAATGGGGATATCTTATTGAAATTCAAAACTTTTAGTCCTAAAACGGACAAAATCAGACCAAAGAGGCTGACAATATAATTGAATTAATTTTTCCTGATGTTACACACATTAAGTGTACCTGCTACTTTTAGATGTTTGATTGTAACTTCTCTTTCTGTTGTTTGCAACTTTTTGTTACTGTTATTCATAAATTTTTATTACTGTTATTTATAACTTTTATTACTGTTATTTGTACATTTTTGTTGTAAAAGTTATAATAGTATATTATAACCTTTAGGAGCTATAGTTCAACACTGAAAAATGCGAACAATTGCTGTTAGAAAGTGAAACTTTCGCAGCATAAATCAAATTTTCAGATAATTTTACATCTACTTTGCAGAAAAATCTACGATGCCAATTGTTGTGCATCGATTGTATGAAACTGAAATACTTGGATAGTTAATTGTATTTTCAGATTCATGAACATCTACTTAGCAGATATTACCTGATGCCATCTGTTGCCTCAATAGTTTGAAGTTACTCGTATTTTCAGATTTTTCCACATCTACTTAGCAGAACAAACCCACGATACCAGTCGTTGCATCAACTTGGGGCGGGAGTAAGAGAAACTTCGCATCCTTGTCTGCTCTGTGAAGGCTGTTCCTCCCACGAGTGTTAACGGACCGTAACAGCAGCTGCAGCAGCTGAGCAGCTGCAGCTGTAGATGGCCGCACCCCTACCGTTGTTGTCACACAGAACACCGGAAATGTGGCGTGTGTGTGGAATCCAGGTGGCATGCCGTTGCCATGTGATACACTGATAGGTCAATTTTCAATAGCTAATTTTTGGTGATCATGTGAGCTCTAATTGTTAACATTATTGGCTTAGTTATTTAAACATGGGCAACCTTTTTTTTTGGTGATCGTGTGATCTCAAATTTTTTTGCATTTTTGGCCGAAGTTATTAAACATGGCCAATCATTTTGGTTGATCGTGTGATCTCTAAATATTAGTATTTTTGGCTTAGTTATTAAACTTGGCATTCCGGGGCCAACTTGCTGAAGGTGTCGAAAGAATCTATTACTTAGACTCTTTCCTAACAGGAAGAAACTTTGTTCGCAACCTACTCGAACGTACCAGTTTTGGTGGGTACCAGCTAATAGTAATGAAGTGATGCGTATTCAACGAAGACGTCGCTCTCTTGCAGTTCGGACCCTCCACTCATACAAGTGCACTACACGTTCGAGGCGGCTCGGACGCACAGTTTGAAACCAGTCAGTAAATCTATTCGTTCACTCATTTATTAATTGTTCAAGTAAAGGAACTTTGAGACAGAATTCAAGGTTAAAATCATTGCCAGTCATATATTAATTCTTTTTTTTAAAGAAACTTTGAGACAGAATTCAAGGTTAAAATCATTGCCAGTCATTTATTAATTCTTTTTTAAAGGAACTTTGAGACAGAATTCAAGGTTAAAATCATTGCGTCATTTATTAATTCTTTTTTAAAGAAACTTTGAGACAGAATTCAGGTTAAAAATCATTGCCAGATACTTATATGTTAGTCAACGATGCTTTTTGAAAATAGTTTTGAGTTTGTACGCTAATGTGTTAGAAAACATAACACTTGAATGTGTGTAAAGACACACACATAACACACATGTTTTTATTACTTTCTTCCACTAACAATTTTTACTGAACCTATAAATGTAAAATTTCTACCATTTCATTTTCCAGATCACAATCGTGGCAGTAGCTAATTTTTATGTAACACACATGTAAAGACACACACATTACACAACGTGATGGACTCTTGTTTTGTATAATTTAAAACATAATATGTTTTAGGGTATGTTGATATGTTAATAATAACATAGTATGCTTTAGGGAAGAGTTGCAACTTCCCATCTCTCATAGGAAAGAATTATAACTTCCCTTGGAACATGGTTACATAATATCTCATAGGGAAGAGTTATAACTTCCCATATCATATGCATGGGGAAGAATTATAACTTCCCTTGTAACATGGTAACATAAAATCTCCTACGGAAGAGTTATAATTTCCCATGGTAACATAATATCTCATAATGAAGAGTTATAACTTGCCATATCATATGCATGGGGAAGAATTATAACTTCCCTTGTAACATGGTAACATAAAATCTCCTACGGAAGAGTTATAATTTCCCATGGTAACATAATTTCTCATAGGGAAGAGTTATAACTTGCCATGGTAGCAGGAACTTTAAAGGCTACCCTCTGCAGGACAGACGGTGCCGGCCTGACGTCCAGGTGGCGCCGGGCATGAGGTAGGAGCGTGCCAGGACATACCCAATCTACATTACAGGATCCGGTGCACACAAGATCAATTTCAACAGACTTATTACCTGTCACTATCGCCCTTGCACTTGATTTTTGGCTTTTGGCTTTTGTCTTTTCCTTTTCCTGAGAGTTCGTTCTACTGCGAAGGCGCAACTGTCACTGACGGCTTTGCTCTCCATTTTCATTTTTTTTAGCCCTCCTGAAAGTTCGTCCTACCTCAAAGAAGCTTGTTGGTAGGATATTGGAAAAAGCAAGAATTACGTCACCTTTCCGTGCTTGAGAGTCATTGGACAATCTTCTAACGGGACGAGACACGTGCGACGAGTACGTTGTGCTTTGCAGAGGGAATCCGTTACTGAAACGAGGGGTTGTCAATTACGTTCTTTTGCAATGCGATGAGTTTGTGTAATCCGTAAGGTTACGTGAGATTCCGAATTACATGATAAATAAAACTAGAAACTTGAGAATCAATAACTTTATATCCACCAAAAATAGACACATACATATATAACTATATACGAAAATTTATCACATCCATCAACTTTACATTATTCTGAATATTAGAAGTCATAAATTAAAAACGACGATCTGTCTTCATAAACATTCCTCGGATTCATTCCTCTTCTGATAAAAATTTCACAGATAGAGCTTTAGCGCTCTGCAGTATAGGAGATTATTTCTGATCACGTCAGCAAAATTGAAGCAGAATCAGTGTAGTGAAGTTCCTCAAGTTCATTCGCCTTTTGAATGGCATTCCACTGCACCGCAATGGAATGCAATTTGAATCAAATTTTGAATGAAATTTTGAATGATATTCGCCTTTTGAATAAAATTTGAATGAAATTTTGAATGATATTCGTTATTTGAATGAAATTTGAATGAAATTTTGAATGATATTCGTTATTTGAATGAAATTTGAATGAAATTTTGAATGATATTCGTTATTTGAATGAAATTTGAATGAAATTTTGAATGATATTCGCCTTTTGAATGAAATTCCACTGGGCCGCAGTGGAATTTTTACCGTTTTAAGTACGTTAGTTTCTTGTGAAGTCAATTTCTTAATTAATTTGATGAAGTTAATTTTTCGCTAAATTAATTTTATAATTAAGTTAATGAAGTACATTTTTTGTGGAAGCTCAAGTAAGGACCACATCCCTCTACATCATCTGTCACCACAGCACCCCGTGAGCATTCTAATACTTTTTTATATATAAAGTTAAGGGCAAAAATCGAAGATGTTCACATTGCTATAAGTGTATGTGGCCAATACTAAGACAGATTTAGAGCTGATGATGGGTCAAGGCCCGAAACGTCCGTTTTATTATTACCCACATACAATGTTAACAGTGTGGATTTCTTTGATTTTTGCCCTTAGTTTCTTTATTGAAATGGCTCACGAAGCAAATTTTGCCTTCTTCTTTAAAATGAAATTAGTTAGATTTTTGTGAACGATGATATTTTTGTTCATTTTAATCGTCTTTCACCGTAATGCGTAGCTGGTGTAGCGGCGTCATCAGTTTATGGAGGAGAAGAATGCTGACGTTCTGATCTGGCTGAATGCTGAACTTATTCGGGCCCACAAGTAGCTATACTCGAATGTGTCCATTGTACTGGACTTGAGTAACAATTTACCGCTGTTTCGCTTGGGGTAAATAAATTGTTTAAATTGTGTAACAATCTACTCTGCTGTATTGCTCGTTGCAAATAAATTTTTATATCCTGTAACAATCTACAGCTGTGTCGATTGTGGTAAATACATTGCTTAAATTGTTTAAAAGATTCTGATGTACCGCTCGTGGTAGATAAATTGTTAATTATGAAACAATCTAATGCTGTCTCTCTTGTGATAAATTAATTGTTAAATTACGAGTGTAACAATCTACGGCTGTGACGCTTGTGGTAGATGAATTGCTGAATCGTGCACCTATCTACTGCTACAAAATTGTTTAAAATCTACTGGTGTATCACTTGTAGTAGATGAATTGTTTAAATTGTTTGAAATATTCCGGAAGAGACCAGGCCACTTGAGCCTCTCCCCTTCAGCGAGTCGGTCGAGTGAGATCATGTGGAGTCCTGCTCTGACTCATGTGAGGCTGGTGAGTTAACGCGTTAAAGAGGAAGCATCCTCTTAGTTTTGAGGGCCGCGAACAAGAACTGCGGCCTAACCGTCGATGAACAAAAGACTTTTGCATCTCTGAACCACCTGAACCGCAAAAATAGTCTCACAATATTACTAGTTTTTTTTTTAATTTTCAGCCAGATTTTGGCTTCTCACTTTAATCGCAAATCCTGAAAAGTTCTTCTCATACAAACCAATACGAAAATAATTTGGAAATCGCTTCACTTTGGTTATTCCTTTGTGAGGTAATTTCAAATTTTCTAATTACTTTATCACTTTACGCAATGACGTGTGTTGCATGTGGCTCACGTTGATAGCACGTCCCATAGCAGCATGCTGCAGTGTGCAATAGAGTAACCTGCATAGAGCTAGCAGAGCTAATATACATCTTAAGCTCACGCTGCAGTACACAATAACGTAAGCTACATGTGGCTAGCATAGTTGACACGTAACATTGGCACATGCCCAGTTACGTGAAAATGCGACGCGACCTACGTTCCTCCAGTCGACGGTCTCACGGTTTTGATATCGCGACGTCGACGCTGGGTTGCGCTAACGCGATACGCTAAGGAGCCCATAGGCGTGCACTAAAGACCCCTTACACTAAGGACCCTTTATACTAAGGACCCCTTACTCTAAGGCGCCCATACGCTAAGAAACCCAAAGGCGTGCGCTAAAGACCTCCTATGCTAAGGAGCCCATACGCCCAGTGACTTATGTTCTACAGTACACTTCATCTACGTGTTCTCCGTCTGAAATATATAACCATTTGATCGAGAGAGCTTCTTCAATTCCCAGCATAGAATGTTAAGAAATTTACCCCGCTGATTTATTAGTACAAAAGAATTTGTACTCGACAATCTCAGCAAGGCAAGCGTGAGAGAAAGTAGCTGAATTGTTTAAACAATTTAAACAATTTAAACAATTCATTTACCTCAAGTGATACTGCAATAGATAATATCTTAAGTCTAGTACAATGGACATATTTGAGTATAGCTACTTGCCCGAATTAATTCAGCTGCTTTTAGGGCATCCTATCTACCATCAAAGCTATTCTAAGCTTTACAGATTATGTTTAACCTAATTTACTTAACCTTCAACCTTAACCTTTACTTCACTCAACCTAATTCTGTTCACATTTTGGGCTTATGTGCGTTTTGTAGGTCAAAGTTTTGCTGTTCTGTTCGCTAACTCATTTTTCGATGTCACTCGATGCTTTTACGGCGAAAATAAAGAGATATTTCTCCGTAAATTTAACAGATACTAGTCCACCCCCTTTATTTGAAATGAGAAAGAAGGTGAAATGAAAGAAAGACTGTAGTAAGTTAAAAAATTTAATCTCTCGAGAGTTGATGAGGCCGAGTGCACACGCCCCGTCAAAAATGTGGAATAATGTTAGACAAATCCCATGACCCAAGTTCCTATTTCCTAAGAATTCACGTGATATTCATTCCAACTCGAATCTGATAGATTAATACACTGGAAATTGTGGAGTTGATGAAGCTTGTATCACAGATACGCTCATCACACACTGCAGGCTGTTTCGGACAGACAGACAGCCTGCCTGACTGACAGCCCTTTTATTATAGTACAGATGTTGTCAATACGTATCTGCTGTTTCAATCTCAGTACAATACATTCACTGTATTCCCCAATAGCATACAACAATTATCTTCACAAAAATTAATGCAGGCTTTATTCTAAGAATGATTGTAAAAATTCCTAATTCTTAAACACAAACTCTTCACAGACATTAATTATCTATCTAAAATTCAACACAACTTCAAAAAATCCCAAAGCGTTACTAAGCACCCGCACCGTTGCACAAAGATTTAAACACTAATTCATACTTCATAAACCAACTTTTTTCAACAAACTCTTCACGAACATCAACATTTTCCATAAAATCCAATATACAAACCGCAATGCGCAACTGAACACGTGCACCGTCGTGCCACGAGCGTTTACCGCACACCCACGATGTATATGTATGTAAGTATGTACGTATGTATGAGGCCCTCTATAGGCATACATGTACGCACACGTGACTCGGCACCACATCACAGTCATGTGATGCAGGCGCACATGACTCACTCACGTACAATACGTACGTACGCAGTCAAGTACCCGAGCTCAGTACTTTGACCTTCCAACAACTCATCGAGGCCGCCGAGTAGTAAAAGATTTGGGTTGCCATGAAGAGGAGATTAACATTTCGAGACAGAAAGAATGTTATCCGTGTGAGACAGCAGAGGGTACAAGTTTTTTCTAAACCAATAAGGCATCGTTTCAACACAAGAACAGTTTAAGATTCCTAACTTGATGATCAATGGCCAGCTGATAGGACAGGAATCGTTCACATTCACGGACTTTGACATATCACTCGTGTTACGACCATCCACATTCAAGAAATAGGTATGAGGTGTATTTTTTAGCCAAAAAAATTCTATGGTAGGCATGTTAGGTTTAAACCCAAACCAAACTTTTTATTCATTTCAATCTGATTTTTTTCTGTGTTTACATGCATCCTTCTTCTTAAAATTTATCACCAAAATTTCTCTCTAGCCAACGTGAAGAGGAATAGCCTAAATAAATACTTGAAAAGGACACACGGCAAGCAGAAAACGTCAAATTTAGAACTCTAATAGTTATGATACGCGCATTAGAGGTACTTGGAAAAGAAATACGTCAAATTTAGGACGTAAGTAGCTGTGATACGCGCATTAAAGGCAATTGTAAAAGAAATACGTCAAATTTAGGACGTAGATAACTATGATACGCGCATTAAAGGTACTTGTTAAAGAAAAACGTCAAATTTAGGACGTAAGTAGCTCTGATACGCGCATTAAAGGCAATTGTAAAAGAAATACGTCAAATTTAGGACGTAGATAACTATGATACGCGCATTAAAGGTACTTGTTAAAGAAAAACGTCAAATTTAGGACGTAAGTAGCTGTGATACGCGCATTAAAGGCAATTGAAACAGAAATACGACAGGAAAAAAGGTCAAATTTAGGACTCTAGCAGCCGTGAGACGGGCATTAAAGGCACTGGGAAAGAAATACGTCAGATTTACGGCATAAAATGACACGTACATTAAAAACACTTAAAACAAAATTACGACAGGAAAAAAAAGGTCACATTTAGGGCGCTAGTAGCCATGATACGCACATTAAAGACGCTTAAAAAAGAAATACGTCAAATTTAGGAAAATAAAAGGAACTTGAAAAAGAAACCTATACTACAGGAAAAAAAGGCACATTTAGGGCGCCAGCAGCCATAATACGCGCATTAAAGGCCTCTCCATGACTGCGCAGCAATGCCTCAACAACTACGCCACCGGGTCGTCTTTCGTGAGGCACACCAACCTGCCATAGATAGCTGGTCTTCTGTTCCACGCGCAGACACGCTCAAGCACTGAAAGGTCTTTATTTATTTATTTGGCTGGGGGGCGCGATATTTCAGCTGTGGCGGCGTGGTGTCATGTGTTGTATTAATTGAAAATTGGGCTTAAACTGCGCTCCTGTGACGTGACGGAAGAGTTATAGCAACTGGCCGCGGTTCATTTCCATACAATGAGCTCGAGGAATGCTAGCTAGTGCGTTGCTGCCGCCTCGCATTCCAACTCAGTAACTGCGGAGCGTCCGAGTTTCCCCACACCATCATGTGCTGCAGTTCTTTATTATATTCGCGTGTTTTCTTCTTTTTACGTTTGTCATTTTTCCTGAGGGAAAAATTTGCTGCAGTTTTTTCTTACATTGGCGGGTTTTTCTTCTTTATAAGTTTGTTATTTTTTCTGAGGAAAAAAATTGCTGCGGTTCTTTCTTATTTTCGCGTATTTTTATTTTATGTGTGTGTCATTTTTCTTGAGGAAGACCAAAACTTTCGTTTCCTGATATTTAATTTAATTAATAATAAAATGTTTAATGATTAAAATGCAACAAGCTGCCGCCACTCACAGACCACGCTTGTGGGACAAGTGTTCCATATTATTTTGTTTTGGTCAATGAAAAATGTCACAAATTTATCAAAATAATTCAACACGCTGATAGAAATGAAGTCAAAATAATTCTCGGAGCAATTCCTAAAGCAATAATTATTATTTAAGAATTATTAGGACCTACTTTGTCATTTGATATGTATAGAATCTTCAATAATGAGTACCGCGGAGAGGAATACGAGTTTCAACATTTTCAGGTAGCATTCAGAAACAACAAAAAAGTCATTCTTTCCCTACACTAATATCTGAAAATTAAAGTACTATTATTAAACATAATTGACCTACATATATGTGCTGGAAAGGAGTTTCTCGATCATTAAACATAATTGATGTATGATAGAAAGGAGTTTCTCGATGACATGATACTAAGTGCGAGAGTAGCAAGATGAGGAGAGTAAGTTTGATGGATTAATATACGATACTCTCTTGAGTATAGGCGGTATGGGTATAGGCGGTATGGGTATAGATGGTATGAGTATATAGGCAATAGTTGATGCAGAACGCGAGACAGTTTCGGCTCGAATGGTATGGACACAAGATTGTTGTGGACTTCATCAAGACGAAGTCTTCACGTTTGTCCAGTATTTTTATCACAAAAATTCCTCGTGGGCTGCGATTTACCATAAAGCAAGAACTCTATTTTTACACCTTAAAGATGGTCACAAATATCGTTTTGAAGGCGGGTAGAATGAAGTAAAGAAACAGTTCGACACGTCATAGTTCTCGTGGCTGAATCTAGAACTTTTTTACTCTCGGAACTGAAGCTCTCGGTTCTCTCTAACGCCGGCCAAGGATGACACGAAAGTGTCGTTAACAAAACCGTTTTGATCGGAATCAGATGTAGATTTAAATTCACTTCTGCTTATGCTAAGACGTTGCTGTATATTTAAATATTCTTCTTATTGCATTTAACAAAATATTTGCCGAAGATACGTTGTTGATTTATGCTCTAAGACAAGTAAAATGTTGATAATGACTGAGATGAACATCGATATATCCAACATCCCCTCAGTAGGACTCATGTGAAACTTTTAAAAAGATCTGGGAATTGGCCAAGCGTGAGAGGGTCCTACGATATTATTGCCAATTCTAGAAACTGCATTTTCCTATCTAGCCAAAACTGTCTAACCGAGATCTTATAAAAAAGCTATTGCAAATAGTCGAATTATTTAAACAACCTAGAAACTGATAACGAAAAGTTAATTGTCATTATTGTAATAAAAACTTAGGTAGAAAAAACCTTCACGATCGACGTGAAGTCAGCGGCTAATTTTAAAAGATCGAAGTCGTAAGCGTGACGCTGGAACGATCGAAGTCGTAAGCGTGACGCTGGAACGATCGAAGTCGTAAGCGTGACGCTCGAACGATCGAAATCGTAAGCGTGACGCTGGAACGATCGAAGTCGTAAGCGTGACGCTGGAACGATCGAAGTCGTAAGCGTGACGCTGGAACGATCGAAGTCGTAAGCGTGACGCTGGAACGATCGAAGTCGTAAGCGTGACGCTGGAACGATCGAAGTCGTAAGCGTGGCGCTGGAACGATCGAAGTCGGAAGGGCCGACAATAATGCAGATGTCGATCAAAAAGAAATAATTCCGCATTACTATTCACATACTTAATTCTGTTGTGATGACGTGCTTCTTGTATTTACTTGATACGCAAATCAATTTTTACATAATATGATAAGCAACTGGAATTTTGAAAAAATTCTCTAGCAAAAAAATCACTGTTTTATTGAGTGATTTGCGAGTAACAGAAATCTCTAGAAAATATCAAATTAAAAATTTGAAATGTAGTGAACATGAAAACCTGTCCAAAAGTAAAGTACCTTCATTTTAGTCCAAATTAATGAACACTTGTACAAACTCAATATGTAGCATGGCAATTATATATGTTTTGAAATGAATGGCATCTGTCACGCTACAGGCGGAAGTTAAACACACCATCGAAAGAAATGGTAGCGGAATTCTGAATTATTGCAATTTGAAGTAAAAAAACTGACATTAATGAGAGTGTATCAAACCCTATTTGACCCCTTGACTTAAAACGTGTAATTCTTTCAAATAATCTGGAATGGAGTCGACAATCAGAAAACTGTGATGAAAAAACAGACGATTTTTTTTAGATCCAGGAATTTGAATTGTCAGGCCGCAATGAAGTCGATGAAATAGTTCAAGGTAAAAATATCTGATACGAACTTTTTCTTACTTACTCAGTCATTTTTCACGGCATTTGAGTGCATTAACTCTCAATTTGGATATTACTTGGACACTAACGAAGTAAATTTTTCTTCAGCACAGAATCAATATTCAAAGTTTCCCTTTTACATCCCGGGGGTAAAATTCCATGGGTGTGAGTATTGAAAAATATTTTAAAATCGGTGAATTCAAGAACATTTCAAAATTGCACAATTCATGAAAATTTCACAATCAGAATTACTCTCAAAAAATGCAAAAATCGCATCACCGCTCTTGCCTCGAGGCTGTCACCGTTGAAACAAACTTGCCGAGGCTCTGGGAATCCCAGGCAGTGAAAGTATTTTGTTTGAAACAACAGAATGTAGGCAGGTGAGGAACGGTCATTTCAACACACTGAGTGACGCGATCATGCGACTACCGTGATTTTGTGACGCTCCTTCACAGACTCAACTTGATCGAATTTTATTTAGTTTAAATGATTTAAGCAATTTAAACAACTTTAGAAATTTAAACAGTTTAAAAAGTTTAAATGATTTACACAATTTAAACAGTTTAAACAACATAAGCAGGTTAAGCATTTTAAACAATCTAAAAAATTTAATTAGTTTAAATGATTTACACAATTTAAGTAATTTAATAATTTAAACAATTTAAACAACTAAAAAAGTTAAAATGATTTCCACAATTTAAACAATTCAAACAATTTAAACAATTTGAACAATTTAAACAATTAAAACAATTTAAATAATTTATTTACCACAAGCGAAACATAGGTAGATTGTTGTTCAAGTCCAGTACTATGGTCAAATTGGAGTACAGCTACCTGTGGGCCCGAATAAGTTCAGCGACTTCTAGGACATCCTACCACCATCGCTATTCTAAGGAGTACAATTATGTTTAACCTAATTCACTTAACCTAGTTGCGCTGATGAATGAAAATTGCCTGATGAATGAGACATATCAGTAAATTTTACGATATATTTTGAAGGTAACTCGAAGTGTTAGTTACTCAACGTGAAACTAAGTGTAAAATCTGGCAATTATCATACAACTGCAGCGATATTGAGCAAATTAAATCTTCATAAAATATCATTAATTTCGTTAATAAAAAATTCGTCGTCAAATTGAGTCACTAAGAAACATATCGATCAGAACTGATAATTATGAAATGGGAGTGCTGAAATTAGGTTGAAAATACTACCTACGTCTTATGAAAGTTTCGGATAACGAACGCCATCGACAAGTGCTGCATGTAATCACTCAGTCATCCGTCTGATTATTTTTACAAAGTGTTAGACCCTCAAAACGCTACCGCTTTTTTCCGGTAAAAATACCGTGCGTCCATAAAATATGAATCCCCTGACTGATTTATGTACCATATGTCCCACAAAAACCCGAAACGAGTATTTATTTTCCCGTATCAGTAATACCCGTAATTATTTCCCGTATCAGTAGTAATCAGTGATACCATCATAATTTTGCTCGAAATTAAATGCTAATGGTATTCTTATGATGGTATCAATGATACGGGAGAATAAATACTAGGTTCTAATTTTTGTGGGACATGCTGAACGTATGACACAGGATATACATCAGAATTAAACTGTTGCATGCATGGTTCCGTTATCACATATACATATATCGGCCAGTGAAAACATTTTTCGTCGGCGCCCTGTTTAGGCTGTGCGTAATTTATACCAAGTATAGAGAAGTTCTATGGAAACGCATAAATCTGCTAGCATCGGTCTTAAGCTGACCTAACCTTGTGAGCAAACTGCAATGAAATCGATAAAATAGTTTGAGGTGAAAATATAAAATAGTTTAAGGTTTAAGGTAAATAGTCATTCCCTGAACTAATGCTAATGAAGTAAGTAAAACTTGATGTTAAGTAAGTAGAACTTGACGTAAACTAACGCTAATGAAGTAAGTAAAACTTGATGTGAAGTTAGTAAAACTTGACGTAAACTAACGCTAATGAAGTAAGTAAAACTTGATGTGAAGTTAGTAAAACTTGACGTAAACTAACGCTAATGAAGTAAGTAAAACTTGACGTAAACCAACGCTAATGAAGTAAGTAAAACTTGACGTAAACTAACGCTAATGAAGTAAGTAAAACTTGATGTTAAGTAAGTAAAACTTGACGTAAACTAACGCTAATGAAGTAAGTAAAACTTGACGTAAACTAACGCTAATGAAGTAAGTAAAACTTGACGTAAACTAACGCTAATGAAGTAAGTAAAACTTGACGTAAACTAACGCTAATGAAGTAAGTAAAACTTGATGTAAAGTAAGTAAAACTTGACGTAAACTAACGCTAATGAAGTAAGTAAAACTTGACGTAAATTCCCTGTAGGACTGGGAAACGATACTACACGATCACACACTACACAGTGCTGACGTACAGTGGGATATTCTGCATGCGTCATGCTTCTCAAATAAACCTGAATCTTTTGAAACTCGATTCACTGCATATGTGGGATAATTTAGTCGGTGTTTTTTTTAATCCTTTAAATCTGGCAAGTAACACCTTCCCACAAATTTTGTGAGTTATTAGAACTGCTCTTCTTTGATTACTGAACGAATATAAAGCATAATAAATTTAATCCTTTCACGCACCAGAACACTAAATCGGATGTTTTTCGAAATGATATTTAATTTTTTGTTAAGTTTGTTCCATAATGTTTAAATCTGTTTAAATCTGTTCCATAATGTGTTCTTTGACGTTCACTGCCGAGGGGCAGATCATTCCTCATTCTGACGATGACAACCTGATGCCAGTGCCAGTATGATGACGGTGGCTGTACAAAAGTACAAAAACGCAGACGTTAATGACTTTCAAGGTAACATGTAAGCTTGTTCAGTCATATATATGTACACGTGCAATAGGTAGTGAAGTGTACGTAAGATAAAAACTTTTCTAATAAATAATTCTAAATAAAAATAATTGATCCAGAGAAAGTGGCACCTTGCAACTTAATTGCTGACAAAAAATATTGAACTGCGTTTTTGAAGGGGAAACAGTTCTGAAAGCTGAAAGATAAATTTCATTAAAAAAAATAGTGAACTCTCAAACACTTGAATAAATCACAGCATGAATAGTCAATGTAGGTTAGAATTTTCGAAGAACCTTTCTATCTACTTGTGAAAATATCATTTTATTTTTTGTGTGTCCATGTACGTGACACAATCACCAAAGTCACCCCCTGAGGTGAAATGAGCTGAAAATGATGATGAAATGACCTATGACAATTTGAAATATTACGCCATGCACACAAGCTAACTATAGCCAAAAACATGATCAATATATACCACATATTTATAAATTCATAAATTCACACCAAAAAAATCCCACTGCTTGTGTGGGCTTACGATCAAATACATGACCAAAGAAAATAAAAATGGAAGTTTACGATCACAAACATGCTTACATTGAAAAATAAAATTTCGAGTCATATACCATGCGACCCCTCACCTGGGGCAGGTGTCGCGGTCTGGAGGCCGGTCAGAATGTGGACATGCTGAGCAGGTGCAACATTTTCCGTGTGTGTGAGTTTTGTCCTCCCATAAAACCATTATTGGTTCGGCCTAGAGCGCAACCATTTTACGGTTGAGTTAACCCGGACATTAATCATTGTAGAGGGTTTATCGATGTGTGCCATATATTCTGAATGTGTTACTAAATCACCTTTCGCTGCATGTTACTTTAAATAAAATTATGGAAATTTCTTTCAAGTAAATTAAATGTTTGGTCAGCGACGTCAACAGAATGAAAATTCCACTAAATGGATATTGTCAAAGTGTCGGAAGACGTAAAATTTAGTAGTGTCGATAGCGTTTGTCTACAGTATTTATCGAAATCCATTTTAATACAATGGATTTAACACATTCACTGCCGCTTGATGTGCGTGAAGCTATCTGTGTGCGGTTGAAAAACATGCGCGTCATTTACATACCTATTCCTTTGCAGTCAATAACGTGTAAATTTCTTTGGAAGGCATGATCTATCCAACATTACCTATATTCAAACTTGATTTCAAATGTTAATTTTAATTTGATTTGCATCCTGAATTTGAGTTTAACTCACCGCAGTTAACGTGCTGAGTGTAAGAAAATCATTTCGGCTGACAAGAACATTGCTTTTCTCGTGACTGAAGGAATCTTAAATCATGGTGATAACGGTGCTCTGTGATTTCTGCGAATTGTCCTTGTATAAATAAATGTAAACACAAGCTTAACCTTGACGGTAGTTTTGCTGCGGAGTAAATGAAAATGCAACACATATTATTTTCTAATTCTCACCATGATGTTTTCCTCCAACTTCTACAAAACCGTGATGTTTTCCTCCAAGTTAATAACACCTTCGATTACGTTTATGATTATCTTCTTAGAATTCTCGAACCTCAATTTTATTTAGCCAGCACTTGGATTTGTGAGGATAAAATCAGTCGTATTATGTGCATAACAAATTTTCAAACTTTAAAAGCTACACGAAAAGGACCGCAAAATAATTTATCCTGAGGTTCGTAAGTTGCTGAATTATGCTTCTTTCCATTTCGTTTGAGTAAATTTGGGTCAGTTTTGTGCTACGCCCTCAAGTAGTTATATCTCAACCAGTGCATTCTAATGGTGTTAAGTAATAAGATGAAAAGAAGAACGAATATAGTGATAAACATATTTAATCACTTTTTCAACATATTCAGTCACTAGTTGTAAGTAATAAGATGAAAAGAAACAACGTCGTGATAACATATTTTTATTTTTTGCGTGTTAATTAATGTGTTTATTAGGACGGTGGTTCTTCTTTTCGTCTCGAGAGTGAGGTTTCCAAAGAACCGTCCAATTAGTGCTATGTTCTGAGTTGTAAGTTACTAATAAATTACTCGGGGAAATAAATGTGAGTACCTTCATTACTTTCAGGATGTATTTGTAATCGGTGATCTGAGTAGGAATAATCGGTGTACTGACTCGATCTGATCCGTGAACTAGATTTTCTCTGAGGGAATCTAAGCTGTGGTCCTGATTGGGTTCTTTGCTTATTTTTCTATGTGCCATTGATTTAATACAACAACTTTATATAGCTGAGTTCATTCATATAAAAATGACTACGTTGACGCATTGATGTACGTAAATTGAATTTGAGAATTAAAAGTAGGCGAAACGGTGACAGTGCAGGTATTAATTTATCCGATATTTTCGACAAATCAGCATTTTAAAATATAAGTTGCAAGATAAAATTATTTATTTAGCAAAAGTTATAATTAATAATTTTATTTTATTGCATTAAATAAAAATGTTTATCACGCATTGCATAATAAATAATGCAAAATGAAAGTTGCGAGTTGAAAATTTTGCACGTTCAAAGCCCAGAGCATTGCAAGAATCGTCCATGGAAACTTCTCTATGTGAGCCGACGGAACCGGTTGTCTGGAGCTCTCGTACGTACTGTTCAGTTGGACACTTTCACGCTCCGAGTATTAGCTGAGGATAGGTCACCAACTTTAACATTGATAACATCTCCATGACCAAACATGGCAGCTTTTATGTTGGCCATAAACATTATGGGCTGCCCTGTCTCCTCCTATAAGAGAGTTACCATGTTCTAAATGCGACTCTTTCAATGTGACTAATTTACCATGTGTATAAAATCCATAAATAATCAGGTGAACGATTATCGCAATGAAAGATACAGTCATGAAATACAATCTAAAAGGACAAGATTTTTCCGACCCTGAACACAAAACTGTCGTGGTAAAATGTCAAGAGTATAAGTGCTATGACGTTGCAAGTCTCCTGGTACATCTACTCGCTTTGTTTGAGTACATCCCGTAGCGTAGTGCACTGAGATTACACTTTTCTTTGTTACCGAGCTCTTTGTTGGCTCGCGGCAGAGTAATCCATACAATGAGTGCCGCACGAGTGGACTGTTGAGTGCATAACCTTCATTAGCTGCGAGTACTTAGCGCACTGCAACCAAACGTTTAAACACTCTAGTGCATTACCTTCATTAGCAGCGAGTACTTAGCGCACTGCAACCAAACGTTTACGCACTCTAGTGCATTACCTTCATTAGCTGCGAGTACTTAGCGCACTGCAACCAAACGTTTAAACACTCTAGTGCATTACCTTCATTAGCAGCGAGTACTTAGCGCAATGCGAGCAAACGTTTAAGCAGTCCAGTGCATTTACTTCATTGGGAAAGAGTACGTAGCGCAATGCAACCAAACGTTAAACAAAAGTTTTGAGCTGGCTTGGACCACTTTACAAGCCCGAGATGGGTTCGCCGATACGTGTGAATTGTTTTTCTGCGTAAGAGCAGCATTTGAGTTCAAAATCCTTGCTGTCTGGGAGGCCAATTACGAAGCGTCACACGAGCAGACGTCAAGTGCAAGTTCTGCGTTGGCTGGGAGAATCAGAAGCAATAAAGGTCCCAGCCTTCCTCCGACACCGCACCGCCATTGCCGGCTTCCATCGTGGCCCAGGAAGTCTATAAAATACGAACCTTGGCGCCCGCCACTATACACCCCTGAGAAGCCGATAAGAGTGTCTGTCACCGACTAAATTGCCGTGAAAGTAAGTTTCTTCTAAGATGTTATCTCTGGAAAATAAATCCATAACTTTCCCATGAAACCACTAAGGTTTTTGTGTTGTCTGAATTTCTCGATCAGTAGCGTTTGTGTTCTTCAGCTGATTGGTCGTAGGTACGCAGAAACTAAAATTCACAAATTTGGTTCTACTTGAAGTATCTTTATGTATTTTAACAAGTCTGGCGCTATGATAGCCGCCGTTGTACACTGAGGGAATTTTCATAGAGCTGCTGACCTTAATCAAAAGTAAATCAAACCACTATCCAGTTAACGTAAATTATTTTCAAAATTGCTCACTACAATCAACTCTAAGATGAATATTTAATTTCAGCTGAAGCCGTCCCGGTCAACGCGTTAAAAATTAGGAATTCCCTGCATTCTGGGTGAGGAATTTTTCAATAACTTGGTAACACCGTTAACAGTCTCAACCCCATTTCGCTCGAGCAACGCCAAACGCTGGTTAACGGAACGCCGAGCGCCAGCCGCTCTGGCAGAAGGTCGCCGACGTCTTCCATCCGCAAACGCGAAACTTCAAAACAGAGTTCGTTCAAAATGATCGCAGCTCAACACTTCACTGCGTTTTCGAACCGCGATCATGCATGACTGAATGGAAAGCAAGACTGGAAACTTGCAGTTGGTTTTTCCCCTGAAAAGCAGAGACGCTACAGCTCGGACTGGCGCGTTCTGGCTTGACAGCGGCGGCATGTCGCAAAACTCAGGTCATTGACTCCAGTCGAGCGCCGAACTCCGAGTGACTGAGAGACTTGGTGAAGACATGGTCACAACCTCTAAGAAGTTAACAAAACTGTGAGTTAAACGTTTCTTCAGTAACTGAGAGACTTGGTAAAGACACGTTCACAACCTCGAAGAAGTTAACAAAACCGGGAGTTAAAAGTTTCTTCAGTGACTGAGAGACTTGGTAAAGACACGTTCACAACCTCGAAGAAGTTAACCAAATTGATGAAAGAGAGTTAAGAGATTTATTCGATCTTGTATTATGAGATGCAACATGATTACTGGCGTCATCTGCGGTTGTCCAGCGTTTGAGTCGCTTGTCTCACACCTCAAATACACCAGTCATCTGGAATGACTTGAGTATGGGGAACACTGGTTTGAAGTTATTCTCAACTTGATTCACCCTAGAAAAAACTGACGGATTTAGAGTACACAAGTCATAGAAGCCAGTAGGGTTGCTGTGGTGTGCGCTATTAATAATTTTCTGTCCCATCTAATAGTCATTTCGGGAGCACTCTAAGTTGCACAGCGATATGGTATCTGTTGGTGTCACTTAAATTGACCGGACTCAAATATCATTATCGCTCCCATCGCACACGATAGAAAAGCTAATGGTGACTTCGATAAGATCATTTGCACACAAGTAATTCTTCCAAATTTCATAAGTTTATTCATAGAATATAACATAATACTAATTATGCACCTGAGAATGGGAATAAGATATACTGAACACGTATCATATTAGAATTTAGTTTCTTCAATAGTTTAACTCATAAAAAATTGTTATTCCACTTTAGGTGACACCGGCCATTCTTTAATATCATAAATAAGCCCTTCATTAGATCGAATTCTTCCAAATTTGAGCTGTAACTGTCTATTACAAAGAGAAATGGCATTTGTTTAGATAAAGATATTTGACATTTCTATCAAATAAAGGTCTGCTATTTTTGCCTTGGATATTGATCTATATGAATGGTTAGTGATCGACTTCAAACGTTGTTAGATAATCATCAGCCAAAATACAAGCACGTGAAGTAAAAGGTAAAAAGTTTTATGTTTTTAATTATGTAGAAGAAGTCTGTGTAAGTTGGTGTGTAAAGCAATAGGATATTCTATTTTGTTGTGTCACGTCACTGATCAGAACATTGTTTTCCTTGACGCTCATTTTCTTTGATGTTGTTCATACGTCAAACAAATATTCCCAGTCAAACTCGATCTCTGATGTTGCTGCACAAACAGGAGAAAAATTGATGCCAGTCCTTTCCAAGCCAGGAAATTAGGCGCGTGTTCTCAACGTGAGAAATGATCCACTAATACATTTGCAACTTAATTAATGATATAAATGTTCAAAGAAAGTTTGCAGCATTTACATTTTTCAACTATTGTCCTCAGGGATTGAAGTATTTTTAGAATCTAATGAAGTAAGTAATAATTCTTTCATCAGTCTCTTTTCATTATGACCAAAACTTGCAATTTGAATTTGAATGCGTTTTTCCTAAAATTTTCTTTTTGTTCATGTCCTTAGCATAATGTCACATCGAAAATTTTCAACTAGTGGCAGTACACACTTGAGATGAAATTGCATGGTGCCGTTCTATTCAGGTAATGAATAAAATGAATAGAATAGAATCACTTCTCTAATGAATGTGTGGAGATTTGTAGCTGAGTTACCTGTGTTGTGCATGCAAAAGAGAAGCTCTGCTTTGCAACGTATCGGGGACAGATTGATTACATTCACGAATGTTCACAAACAAGAATAGACGGACACATTGCACGCGTAACCCCAACTGACATCAGAACTTGATTTCTTCCCCAAAACCAGCCCTTCGTTGGTTTCGCTTTTTTTTTAGACCCAGTAATTTAAAGAAGGAAAGTGACACACTGCGGTAGGAATTGGGAAAGGAAAATACGACTGCGAACTTTCTAGGAACTTTAATTTCATTCATTAACTTGCAAAATTAACTCGGAAAGAATTAGATTTCTTCCTATAATTTGCTTCTCTCTTGTCTTCAATATCGTTCTTCTTTTTTGCCAATGCAGTGACCGGGAAGCATGTTTTCGTCAAATCGTTTCTCAAATAATATTTTCCGAACATCAGAACAACCCTGGTGATACCAATTTCAAATTTGAATCAAACTTCATCCAATCGTTTCTCCCATAATATTTTCAGATATTAGTACAGCCAATTTCAAATTTGAATCAAGCTTCAACAAAGTTTTTTTTCCACAGAAAAAGTAGAAGAATGTATAAGACGAATAAAATGTGCTGAGCTTTAGTCAATTTACTGTAGAATTCTGCTTCAAGCAATCATGTGCGAATTGTGCACATGAAAATCTTGGAATATTCGAGTGTCATAACGGGAAGTGGAAATGACGTAAAAAACTTTTCTTCTGTTAAATCAGTTTCTGTATTTTATTGGAGTGTTTGTTTAGAATCTCATGCAGCACAAAGTTGTTTAAGGCGTATACATAGGAATTCAATGGAATTGCTCCTATACCACATGTCCCACAAAAACCCGAACCGAGTATATCTACCCGTATCAGTAATACCATCAGAAGAATACCCGTATCGGTAAAACCATCATAATTTTGCTTGACAATAAATGCTTATGGTATTCTCATGATGGTATTACTGATTCGGGTAAATAAATATTCGGTTTGGGTTTTTGTGGGAAATTCTGTATAATTTACGTTGCTCATTTTTAATTTTCGAGTCATTCACATACACTATCCAGGAAATTGAATACGTAATTTGATAACCATGTTGGCGCTGCTAAGAAAGGAACGGAAATGAAATAGCGAGTTGACCTTCACGAAATTAGTATTACCAAAAAATGTTATTTCTGGCATAAGGAAGCGGTTTCACACCATTAATTTTTATTGTATCCAATTCAATTAAAAGGATGTGCCCTTGAAGAGTAAATAGGAAATTATCCCATGATTTTTTCCCTATTGTGGTGCATCATTAGACATCAAACTCTCGTTCAATTACTTAAACAAGGGTCAATACTAAATACTATGTTCATTTACAAATTCAGGCTGAAGAAGAGATATTTCTTCAAACAATGTTCATCTACAGAACTTAAGAATTATAGACATTGGTGATTTCCCATGAAAATTTTAGCGTCCAGTCCCCATCAATACAAAAATTTGTTTACAAAATGAATATTTCATTAAAATGGTGTATATCCTGTTTTATAGAGAATTCATTTTTTTAACGAATTTTAACGAATTTAAATTTTTTTTCATTTTTTTTAAACGAATTTATTTCAGTGATCAGCAAGAAATGCATCAAATTTCTGTAACCCATCATATCATCCAGATGCATTAACTGCAAGAAAAGTTTTTTACAAAATAAAATATAAAACATTAAGAAAATTTTAACTCTAAAATAAGTGCGGATGTAACAAGAACGAGGGCCGGGAAGCAATGGATAGTCGAACTAAAACCATAAATTTGAACGACTACTTTTGCCAGCTTAGCTAACTTTGGACACAGTTTGATTAAATTAGGTTAAAATCAAAGAGTTAGTGAAGATAACTGATTTTAAAAACCATTTTAGTGCGTGAACTTCTCAGCTTTGGTCTCAAGCCATTATCAACACTTGTAGAAGTGAATTTAAATACAGAAAATACGACATGGCTAAAAGACAAAAGAATGCAACTCAAAATTTAAAAATACAAAAACAGGAAAGGAGAGATTATACTTTAATTATTTTTTATTAGTTTACTTCGTACAGTTTGAGCACAGCCCTGCGTCAGAAGTATGGTCATGATCAAGAATCATATATACAAATAATGTGCTCAGATATAACGTATATACAGCAATGCGCTCCCGAGAAAACGTTGGCTATCCAAACTGACAAAAAAATGCAAAGTTTCACGCATTTATAGTTCGATAAAGTTGCTGCTACGCCTGTACGGAACACAGTGGAGGTCTGAAATTTACGTAAATTCCTTGGACTAATTAAGTTCAGTCGTTAGGTAACTTTGTCAATTTTATGTAATCAAAAGCTCAGCCTAAGGCGAGACGATGAAAATGTGCCGAATATTTCTTATATTTAAATTAAATTTTTAATTTGCCTTTCAAACTAGGTTGAAAAAGCACTCGAAAGCTTCGAACGCTTTAAGAATAAGAAAGTAGAAGTCCGGAGAGCGGTCATTGACCCCAGAGCAGAACTTTGTTCTTCCCTCAGCAATAGATGCGAGCTGAAGTTTTCCCAGCACCTAAAGCCTATTCTGAGAAATGGGTTATGCATTTATCACTCCTAAAAATGTCTTTCACTTGTTCGGTTCAAAGAAAAATTCTAATTGCACTTTAAAAATATAATATTTCTGGTTTGTTTTGAATGCAGGTCATTGACCGTAAAGTGGCGTGGCTGCGGTTGCCAGCCCACGCTCTCGCTTCAGCGTTCGCCACAATTCCAAACTCGTTGGATAATTCTTCGCATTACGCACCCTCTGATCGTTTTGTTTCATTTGATCTGTATCTCAGTTACGTGGTAGTTTATATTTCTGACATTCAAATGAGTTGCATAGGTAGAAGCTGCTCGATTTTCGTCCTCCAGAGATCTTTGGCAACTGAGAGTTGAGGAGTCGACGCTCTGTAGGTCGAGCCAAGTCTGCGACGTGGAAAACCTCCAGACGGTTTTTATTGTCTCTTCTTCCTTTTTGTTGAGCGGCCTCTCAAAATTTCCCGCCTTGGAGCAAACAAAGAAATAGCGCTCGTCAAGAAATAGTCTGGGCTGGCTGCGCGTTGATGAGCAGTTGATTCTTATTTCACATTTTTGGAAACTGAAAAGAGAAGAAAGCACTGGCGCGTAAATTCCAACCGAGAGTCATCGCACGTTTCTTGTTCAGAGTGATACGGATTTCCATGTTGAATCGTTCTTAAGAAAGTTCAGATAAATCTGATCGCTTGGGATGTCAACTGCAACCATAATTTGGTGTTTGATTAGCATAATAGTAAAGACTGTTTCAATATGTACTCATTTATGTAACACACTTGTGAAACTGTAGTAATCTTGTTTGTTTGTATGTGTATGTTTGCTAGAGTTCACTTTCTGCTTCTGTTAAAAACAAAGGCAGAATTCAATACTCTGCTCATTAGAATAATATTGGAAAAGTAAATATCGTTTTCACACTGCAGAGAATTCAACACTATTAAGCGGGGAGAAATTCAAGCAATTCAACACTATTAATCGGGGAGAAGTTAGCGATCATCTTGGTCTTCTATGATAGTTCAGCTAAGAAGAAAATTTCTTATTGCTTCTGCACCAAGTAATTTAAAAAACTCCATTGATGTGTCATTAAGTTTATTCCAGTGAAAAAGCGACCAGCGACCAATTTCAAAGTGAAAAATTAGTAATGAAAACAACCTGGCCCAACGGGACACCGATGACACAGTACCTCTTAACCTCGTGTGGGCAGTTCAACTTTTTGCAGTCATTTTTGTGGTTATTTCAAGTGAACGGGTCCAACTTGAGACCATGGTCTTTGTCCATGCCACAAATAAACCAAAAGATAGCTACTCGTGCAACAGAGTTTCATTAAGTTTTTTCAGAGAGTTTCATCAATTATTTCTTCACAGAGTTTCATCAAGTTCCATATCACGGAGCTATGTACAATGAAACCCTCACACCAGCAAACGAACTTTAAAAATCGAAAAGCTTTTGCAATTCCATTGCCATCATGTAATTATGATGTAATTATTACATGACCTTGATATTGTCACATGGGATTCATCACATTGAGCCCCTCCCCCTCGATAACTGACTCGAGTCCAAATTTGAAAATGCTACAGATAAACACTCAGTTGTTGGTAGCGGTGCCATGTAATCATTATATAATTATAACATGATTTTGATATTTTCACATGGTATTCATCGATGACGTCGGTGAATCACATTGAGCCACCCTCGGTTACTGACTCGAGCCCTAATTTGAAATTACTACAGATAAACACTAAGTTGTCGCTGGCGAGGCTGCTGTCGCTATGCAGCCCTGCGAGAGCTTCACAACTCCACATGCACTCACTGTCCACGGCCTCGTTCGAAATGGCGCTATGCGGAAACGCTCTTTCAAAGGTCGTTTCCGCAAGCTATCAGTGTAAAACTCCAGCTATTTTTTCAATGAATCTAAGTTAGCTGCACTGCCAAGGTGAACTATTTGTAGCTCATCAACATCGCCTGTGCGGTGAAAGAGAGTTTGGATACAAGGGACTTTAATTTGTGAGAGTTGCAATGCTCACATTTTAGTGCTCCAAATTTACCACTATAAGACATATATCCAAATGCGAACATTTCTTTATTGCTATCGGTGTAGCGTTCTGTCGTTGGATGCATTTATTTCATTTGATGGTTTATGTTATTCTATCTCCATTGCATTTATAACTCACAAGAGGTGATAACCAGGTTCTATTTTTAAACCTTGAAGGTCACTCCTTTCGTCAGCTGGCTAAAACGCAATTTGATGAAAACTTATTGTTATTGGAGTTGAGCAATGAAATCTTATTGCTATTGGAGGTCAGCAATGAAACTTTATTGCTATTGGAGGTGTGCAATGAAACCTCATGGCTATTATAGGTGAGAAAATGCATATCGAGAATGCCACTGAGATAGTCAGTGCCCTTAACCTATGGCTCTGTTCAGCATGTCAGGGTGTGAAATTCAAGGGCCAACGCCAGACTGGAAGCGCTCCAACATCCTCGGAAACAATTGGACAACGCGCAGCTCTTTCTTCAGGTTCAGCCAAATCTCATGATATTCAATGGCGCTTCAATGCCCACGACTTCCGGGAAACTTTAGCTAGAAGAAGTGGTGGCACATGCGACCTGATGATCGAGCGGATGCAGGAAGTGACAGCAGTCAAAAGCTGCTTCGAGGACGCCTTGGCCTTCTCCTCCGTACAGTTAAGTCTCTCCCTGACCTCAGCCGTGATCTCATTTCCAACTGTTTCTGCGTGTTGAGGAACTGCAAGGCTCTTTCCAAATTGCCTTTGTGAGTAATTTACCAGTAGGTGTATAGGAAATCAGAACTTTGTTTAACGGAGAAGGTATATTGTGAACAAAAGGAGTTTCGAGTTGTGGCGTGGTTTTGAAACTCGTGTTGCTAGCGCATCGCGTGTGTAATGAAAATACGCACTTCCGTGTTTTGAGAAAAGGGTAATTTCTCCCTCAGAGAAGCTTGGTAATTCGCTTCTATGTTGATAAACTTCTAAACGAAGTGGAATTTCAAATGTTTCTGGCATTTTTTCATAGTAAATAAGAGCGTTTCATCTCCGGAATGCATCTACAGATTAAAAGGGCTAACATAGTTAACATTCAGTTTAAACTTCTCATGTTTTTTAATCATCTTGCTTCGAAATCAAACGAGCATCATTCAAAAAGGACTCAGCTACTGATAATGTACAAGGTACGAAATTTCATAATGCTGAAGAGATTTCTGTATTGTTTCTGCAATGGAGTCCTCATTAATAGAGCAGAGCATGAGAGGTGTAATGCACGCCGTCACAAATGCGGGTGTGGTTCCTAAGTTACGCGGAAGAAACGGCATCAATTTCAAAACATCAAAGTCCAAAGTTCACCTTGGATTAAAACAAACAACCGTACATCGAAAATCCTGATGGAAATGGGGCTCCACATTCCAACGATAACACAGTAATCCATTCAATTACTGTTTTACAGTAACCCAAAAGAAAACAGTATATAGTTAACATTGTGATCAATTCAATTACTGTTACCGAGTAATCCAACCGAAATAGTGCATAATTAACACAGTAATCAATTCAATTACTGTTACCCAGTAATCCAACCAAAATAACGCATAGTTAGCACAGTAATCCTTTCAAAAACTGTTACCCATTAATCCGACCAAAACAGTATTTAATTTCCACATTTCAACGATAATGCAGTAATCCATTCAATTGCTGTTACCCAGTAGCCCACCAAAACAGTGTATGGTAATCCAACCAAAACAGCGTATGGTAATCCAACTGAAATGCAACTTTGAAAAACAAGAGCAGAAGTTGCGAAAGCGGCGTCAGCGACGCCTGATGTTGCTGCGGGCCGGTGCCGGTTAACGGAATGCGGGCTGCCAACGCGCGCTGCATTGGCGGGAATGGCGGAAGGTCGTTGACTTTATCGTCGACTCCAAGAGTCGTCGGCGTGCATTGCGAAGAAACGCGCTCACGCTCGTCGCCGATCGACAAGCACATCATTTTACTTTTTTGCTGTACGTGTGCATGAGGGAACGGAAAGCTTACGACGAAGTGTTCGTTTAGCTTTGATGGAGAGCGAAGTTTGAGCTGACGCGTTCCGAATGCTTTGTCTGGAACGCGCAGGTCATTGACTTGTGTTCGAGTGGCGGGAACCAACGTAACATAAATGTTCCTCGGTGTCCACTAAACAATACGTTCTGAATTAGCACCAATTTCCGCCTTCTTGCGAATGATATAAAGAGGTTTTGTCCACTTCATTTAGCCAGTTTTAGCCTCGTTATATTAGATCGACTGGTTTTTGGATCGAGAGTGCAACACCTTCCATGAGATGGGAGGAGACGGTGGGTTTCGTAAGGGCGGGGATAGAGACCTCAACCAATACAAAAGACTTCGATGTACCGCAAGCTGGATCAAAGCATCCGAATTCACTCCTGTATGCCACATCCTCATCAAAATACCAGATCGCAACTGTCGTAACTTATCGTTAAGCTCAAACTTTCATGTAATTTTAACTCTAAAAACTCGTCTTCCAGTGAATACGCTCACTTCGGCTTGAAGAAAGCCAACCGTCACTCCCGAGTTCAACGACCGAAGACTTTACGACGCAATAGGCTGGCGCGTCGGTCTGCAGGACTGCTCCCAATACTCCGGCTCTGAAGCGTTGTTGCTTCTTCAGCACCTGGCGGTCGGTTGCGTGCGTTCTCATAAGTCGGCTGGCAGGCTGCTTCCAACCAAACAATGAGATCTGGTCGGTCTGGCCGGGGGATTGCGTTGGTACAATATCAAGGGTTTTTGGAATCGATATCCAGATCTCAAAGCAGAACATATCAATATAAGGGTTTTTGAAATCGATATCCAGAGCTCAGAGTAGAAAATATCATTTTGAGGATTTTTGGAATCGATATCCAGAGCTCAAAGCAGAACATATTAATATCAACGGTTTTTGGAATCGATATCCATAGCTCAAAGTAGCACATATCAATATCAAGGGTTTTTGGAACCAAAATCCAAAGTTCAAAGTAGTACATCCTCCACGTTGGTATCTCAAAACTCTGAGCTCCCGATATCGATTCCATACTCCTTGATATTGATTTTGGACCGTGTGCTGTAAATAACAAAGAGCTACAAATCTAAGCATTGGAATTAAATGTTAACATTAATTGCCCTCTGGGTTCCTAAAAGGTTTAAGTAACGTATCATCACATGCCTTGTTCTCAAGCTATATGCCGGTACATTTGATATGGCGAAGTTGAACGTCTCTCATTCAAGTTACTGACGACCAGAATCTGACTGCAGAAGGCCGCGATATCGGCCGCACCCAAGATGAGGAATGGAGAGATTGGCTTCAGGTGAGCTGCAAAATGACGACCGTCGCTGACTAAAGAAAGAAAAACAGTTTATTTCCGAAAAAAAGCTGACACATGAGTTGTATTACAACAGATTGGATTTTTAAAAATTTCTTACTATAAGTCCTTCATTGATAGACAAACCAATCGAGGCATACTACAGCTTTGTAGGGGGCTAATTATGATATTGAGAGACAGTCCAAAATTCATCTTTGGAGATTTTAAACTCAAAGAGATGGCAGACAACCTACAAATGATTCAAATACTACTAAAGAATCTTTCGGAATTCCGACTAGATAGACGATGCCTCGGACTGTGATAACCAGTGACCTGCACCTCCAGACGTGTAGTCACGAGTAACTTGTATTTGAGGAACTGTCATTGTATTCCATTCAGTTAAAAGGATGTCCAGTGCCCTTGAGGAATAAATTGAAAATGATCCCACTATTTTTTCCCTATTGTGGCGCATCATTATACATCAAACCATCGTTCAATAATTCAAACATACTGAACAGCCTGATGTTCAATGTTAATGTATCCTTTGTTAAGGATATTGGGCGAAATTTGCAAAACGCAAGCAACTTAATATTGAGGAGGCTGTTGAGTAGCTTTATTGTCAACTTTGGTTTTTTTCATGGAGCAGTTCTATCGTACGTCCATGAGAGAAAAATTATCAAGAACAGGAGTTAATATTGATCACACTTCTAAAAGGCCGAGTTAGTTAACATTAAAAGTTTCAAAAACAACTCTGATTTCCTGTAGATTTACCGATTGCTAATAACGTCAACGAAATCATTCAGCACCAAGGTCTTCTACATGTAGCACTAAAACAACCGACGAATTTAAGATCAGCCGAAATTCCTGCTCTACGACGCGTCTTCTGCGCCTTCGCACGCTGACCCTGTTTGCTTCAACTACCGTTAAGGCTTAACGGGGGGAGGAGTGACGACACCCTTCCCTATTTCCTATTTCCACAGGCCTCTGCCATTCCATAGGTCTCAGACATTCTGTGCGGGATCTTTCCCTGAATGATCGATCAGTTCGTACGGTATTTGAAATCATACCCTTCCCTATTTCCTATCTCCAGAGGTCTCTATCATTCCATAGGTCCTAAGTAATCTAAACGGGACACGGGGGAATTGAAATTATACCATTTCCCATTTCCTATCTCCAGAGGCCTCTGTCATCCCATAGATCCCAAGTAATCTATGCAGGACACAGAGATCTGTCCCCGAATGATCGCTCAGTTTGTTCGGCAATTGAAATCATTGTTGCCGACCACACAGCAAAACAAAGACGCGTAATTGCGTGGAACACAAAGACAGAGAAGCCAGCGTTTTCGTTAAGAGATAAATCTGCCTATAGATTAATTTGCCTCATTTTCAAATTAACCTATTTTCTGACGGGTAACATTCTTTTGTACGCCGAGTGGTTTTTCAAGTACTTCAGACGTGTAGATTTACCGTAACTCCAACATTTTACGGTGAACTCCTTGGAACGTACATATGCCAAAATGCAGCTCACAATAATTGAAATTCTTGCTTTATCGGGCCTCTTGTGTTTTGTTTTTTACATTAACCTTTTTTCTGACAGGCAATATTCTGTACTATGTCTAATGGTCTACTAAGCCTAAGAGTTCACTACGTCTAATGTTTTTTCAAGTACTTTAGACGTATGTATTTAACGTAACTTCTAGATTTAGCTGTGAGCTCCTTGGGACGTACAAATACCAGAATGCAGCGTACTATTGCAATTCTTGCTTTATCACAAACCGACGTAGACCGACCGCGGCCCGGCCAGCAACCTCTTAAAGCAGTTTTAACACCTCCGTCAGTAGGGCGGCGTAAGGTTAAGAGTTCATAGTTATATTAATAGTAACTTGTTAAACAAAGCTACTTACCTTTCAGGACCTTCAATAAAATTCATTACCTTGAAGTTTTAAGAGCATAATTTTTGTAAAAATTTACGCCACTTATTCCTTATAACAGCAACTAGCTGTAAAAATCTTTCAGTTTTATTCCTCTGTGTGAACGAACTAAAATGCTAAACATGGGTCAATGTTTGAGAAATACATGAGCAGGAGTGTAATTTGTATGGTCAACAGTTACGCTATTCCTAATATTTAAATATTCATCCTCTTTTCATAATATTGAAATATTCCTTCAATATTCCTAAATATTTAAATATCCGAAAGCTTTTCCTAATATCCAAATATTCATACACTTTTCCTAATATACAAATATTCAATCGATTTTCTTAAATATTTAAATAATCATCACTCTGCATCAAGCGATTTAAAATAGACGCTGAGTCTCTGCGATGTTTCCAAACTTAGAAGAAATTAAAAGCAATTAGTATTTCCACGCTCTAAATGACATCATTTGAGTTAAATGACACTCGTCCACTTACCGATGTTCATGAATTTGTCCATCGGGCTTTTCCCTACACGTGAACGGGACTCTGGCTTCATCGAAGTATTTTTCTTCATTCTCTACTAATTTCCAAAAAGTTGAATTCCTTCATTACTGATAAATTTTTCAACGGACTCAAAATAAGAGAATAAAAATGGTGTTTGCATTCACTGAATAAAAGACCCTTCAACTTCGGTGAACATTCACTTTTATTGTTTTTCTTTTCTTTTGTCAT
>JACJUY010002190.1:79006-108760 GCA_014220935.1 Platorchestia sp. MABIK
CGAGAAATTTTGAAAGCTATGACACAAAAAATAAATGCGCAGAGTCAGAAGAAAAACCTGCTCTATGTTTGAAAGTGACTTCCAAAAATTAAAATTCAACAGGCAGGCATTTTGTAAGTAAGACCAACTCTATCAAGCACAGATCATTTCTATTCTTTTAAATTTGAAAATATTAAAAGCATTATCACACCGTGTCTGCGTGTGTGAATGTATGAGTTATTAGTCCGCCGATATTAACAAATTCCTATTACTGACTTTTTAGGATGGATAGGGTTAAAAAGTAAATTTCATTACTGACTAAACAATGAAAGTGGCTTAACACCAGCCTATGGTGTTTGACATTGTTAGTTTCTTTTGACTTCTCCGTGTTCCTGACTATGTCTTTTCTTTGGAGGTTGAAACTCTGAACACCTACAGACGTGCCACACGAATGTGACACTTGATTAACATCACGGATTTTGACACTGCTCCAAAATGAATGCAATTCATTAGGCCCATTCCCAAAAAATTACAACATTATTCCTGAGAATTTCTTCTGCGCGTCAACTTGAGACACATACAACGTTATTAAAGAAAAATGAAATGAAGTTTTGAAAGAAAGTGAATTTACCTAGCGACTTTTCGATGGTTTGGTTTCGAGGAACATCGTGGAAAATATGCACTTAAAAATGGATTATACCAGGTCAGAATCCATTCCTAGTGCAATGACGGAAAATATTTTTTTTTTTAAATTACGTCAGGCATCACTTCCAGAAAGTAAATGCTAATATTTTAATAATCATTGATCTTTTACAACCGCAATCATATAAAAATGACAAAGATTGGCTGCGTTCTCAAAATCGACTTTCCTTCTGATAAAGTCATGATGTATAGCAAATATGAATCATATTATTCCACAGAGATGGAAATCCAATCACGGCTTCTGACAGACAAATACCCAGTAAATCCTTGGTGTGAAATTCAAGTGGGTCCTAGACCGAAAAAACTAACAACTGCAAAAGTAGTGGGCCTCCTGAACAACATCGCTGCTGTAAACGTAGGAGAGGAGATATTTAAACTCACGCTAATTACTCACGTGCTGATGAATAAACACCTGCGTACATATACGGGCAAATCAAAACAGAAGCTGAGTCAGTTCCAACTTAATTATCTCTCATATCTCAAGTTAGTAAACACGCTGGCCCTTGCTTGGATGCACTCCCCATCATGTCATAGACATGGCACAACCTCTGCTCTATTTAAGAGTCACCGCGATAATTTCACCTCGCATTGTAAACAATTTAACAATTTTTAACAATTAGATCACACCGAATTCTTTTTGGAAACTCTTGAAAAGGCTCTAATTTAAAAGTGATAAAATATTAAGAACAAAGTACGTAGTGTTTGATTCATCATGAATCCAATTATAAGAGCTTTAGCGAAAAGATATCAGTTCCAATAACAAGACCTACTGCGCTTTAACGCTATGGTTTTGGAATCTAAAAATTGCTGAAGAGCATATAGGCAATCGTAAACTTTATAAACCAAATGAAATATATTTGCAAAAAATACAACTGGAACAAAAAATGTTTCTGATCAAAAATATGTGTCTGCCTTAGCCCGAGTGTTTTCCTAATAGACTGGTTCGTGGCTCTAACAAAGAGATATGTTTCTTTTGCCATGTCTCTAACACACAATTTCACTGTATTGCATTAATTAGAAGTGGAAAGTTTAATTCTAAATTCGCAATTGAGATATGTTTCTAGCCAGGTATCTATCACACAATAATACTGTATCTGACAATACAGTATCCTATTTTATCGGCAGTTGATTTCCAGTTTCTTTGAAAAAGAATAAATTTTTGGACAGAATATACTTGGAAATGTCAAATCACTGGAAAATCTTTCCAATTACTAGAAGATTAGTGGGTATTTGGAACCAGCATCTGAGAATTGGCCTAGAATACTACAGACCTCGAAGTTGATGAGAGTGCAAGAGGACATCAATTCTTTTCGAGATAAAATTCAAGTTTGTTAAGTCGACCGTTGAGCTTCCTGATGGATGGTTTTATTCTTCCGTAACAATCAAACATGAAAACTCTCGCAATAAACTGATGGTTGCAATTGCGTTTAACTTATGTAGAATTAAACAAATTAGTCAAATTTTATCAAAGGAAAAAAGAGCACATTTTAGAGTACAAGCAAGAACTACACGCAAGGCAAATAATACACAACTTTACAATTTAGAAATACGCCACTACGTTCAGTAGACGCAATAAGTTTATTGCACTCAGATTATAAATCGATTTAGCTTCTAGCGAAACCGTTGATAAGAGACAATTTACGACGAAAGAATGAAGAGTCATCGTTAGGCTTCGACAACAGCATCTCAAACATATATAGTCAAAACAGCCAATGCCCTTGGCGTCCGCCGGCTTGGACCGCGTAGCCTACCTAACAATTTGCTTCTCGGAAATAATTGGACTCGGTTTGTTTCTGTCAGAGAAGCATCTGGTGGCGCTCGCATGACAGACGACGATCGCGCTGCGCAACTGGCGGGCGTCAGGGGAGCTTCAAACTCGATGGCCGTTTTTGCTTGGACTTGGCGCAACCTTGGGACTGCTCATGGCGGTGTGCTCTAAATCGGTTGTACGGTCACAGAAATTTCCATTTGCGGTCTGCCTTCATAAGTGGTGGCCGATATGTTAGATGTATGCGTGACCTCGACATCTGGTTCCAACCTGTCAATGATTTGAGACAGGATTTCTGAAGGGGCACCACAGTAACACTCATGAGATATGAGACTATAAACTACCTGCATGAATGAATTCTAAACTATTGGGAATAAATTTAACCAGTATGTTATCCATTGAAAACTAGAAAATATGAGTAAATAATCATCGTGTCTAGTTACAAGGGCTCAAAAGAAGTTTCGACGGCCTGCTAGCTCGAAATCATCACCAAAACGCGGCCGGAATTTGAGAATATTAGTTTTTTTGCAAAATATCGACAACAGTCCGTTGCTGCAGCCTCAAGGAAATATCATCAGGATACCTCGAGGAAGAGCATGGCGCCGATGAATCAAGGTTGAGAGGATGTGAGGGAGGAATGAGAGGAAGGTTGTGAGGATGAGACGAAGCATGGGATGACGAAAGAAAGAAAACATTTATTTCCAATAAAGTACAAACATGAATTGTCGGTACATTGGTTTTACATTGGACGGTACATTGGACGAGAGAGGAATACGAATGGAATACCGAATGGTCTGTTGGGATGGAGAGAGGAATGCTCGGAGTAACGCTCGACTCGAAGGTCGGTCGGGATGGAGTGAGGGTGGGGGAGAGGAATGCAAGGAGTAACGCTCGACTCGAAGGTCGGACGTTCACTCCAACAGGCCTTCGGCTGTCGTCCTCGGACGCCCGCCAGCCCGCCACCTCCTCAGAAAAAATGGCGGCAAACTTCTGTATCCGCAGGCTACAGTCGATAAAAAAAGCGTTGAACGGAAATGGTGGAGAACAAAGACCGCTGGATGCGACGGCGCCTGTAACCTATCCGTCATCGACTAGGCTGAGAGCATTGTGCAGCTGCAGAACGCAATTGCGTGAGTAGGCCGCTTCCTTCTGCCATACGCAGAAAGCATCTAAAAATAGAAGAATCTCGGGACGTGACCTTCGAGTTAAAATAAGGGTGGGATTTGCGCAGTGAGCTTTCTTTCACGTTGCGTAGGATTTCCTTCACTGAAAGAGAATTTTTTATATTTTATATGGTGACTTCTGCTTACAACACGTATATCAGACTACCAAGTCACTAGAGTACGCTCTCACCAAGCAAATTCATCAGCTTTTAGAGTGAGTATGATTCCCGGTTACCCCCCACCACTCTCTAAAACGATCATGTCTTAATGACCAAATGTACGGGGGTTTCTTCAAACGCCCAAGGGAAATGAATATTTTCAAAAATAAGTTAGCAGTCAGTGCATTTCTCTGAAATTCCCCGGAAAAAGAGGTAACAACACCCTTATAGCTAAGAACGTGACACTATTACTGATTACTGACAGTGCAGAATCGGATTATTCATTAATCCTGGTACACCCCGAGGAAGAACTGAATCAGCTTCTAAGCTCCAAAAATCGCTTGCAAATGACCTTGAAGGCCAACGAAATGTACTTGTAACCAAACGCTTTTTAACAACATCCGGGACCTTTCGCAGTCATGACTATTTCTTTGTTTTAAATCGATCTGTCTGGCTGGACACCTAGTTCCAGGTTAAGTTGATCAGGTTAAACATAATTGTACACCTTATAACAGCGTTGGTGATAAGATGCCCTAGAAGTCACTGAACATATTCAGGCCCACAAATAGCTATACCCAAATTTGACCATTGTACTAGACTTAAGAAACAATCTACCTCTGTATCGTTTGTGGTAAATAAATTGTTTAAATTGTTTAAATGTTTAAATTGTTTGAATGTTTTCGTTTTCCCGAACGAGTGCTCGGACAGGACCAACGCACTCGCCCACACATCGCAACGTGTTCGGACAGCCTTGAACGGAGAGCCGCAGACGCTTGCAATTTTTATGTCAGAGAAACTGCCCCACAACGTGGGTTGATTCCCTTTAAATTCAAGTATATTCCTTTAACTTTTGATACTGTGATTCAGTTTGCAGTTCCATTCTAAATTCGCAATTGAGATATGTTTTTAGCCAGGTATACGTCACGCAATAATACTGTGGAGAAAATGTCAGAGAAAATGTCCTGTTTTGTCATAAATTTAAGCATATTCCTTTGATTTTTCGACTGCAGAATTGATTTAAGGGTTGAATATGCAGTATTAAAACAAATATCAAAAACTGTCACTGAATGTAGACTCTTTTACCATAAATTTAAAGAAAATTATCTCAATACCCAATGGAATAATTAACATTGAGATGTTATACGCAGTGTTCAAAGAAATAGAAACTGTCTTTGAATGTGGGTTGTTTTACCATCAATTCAAGTATATTCCTTTGATTTCTATGTTACAGAATTAATATTGTAATTTAGTAATCAATATTCAAAGGAGTATTGGGCGTAAGCGCATAATTTAGTCGATCTGGGTCTTTCCAGTTAAATTTGAAAACTAGGTGTTAAACATGCGGTTTTTGATTCGTCATTGTGTTGGCTAGGCCCCCAAGAGATAAACCTCCCCATCTTCAAAAGCCAGTGACACCTTCGACGTTATCAGTCAGTCTCGCGGTACTCGAACGATCTCACGAGTTGTAAATGAGATGAAGGCCTCACCAATGGTTCTTAACCTGGGTTGGATCGAACCCCAGGGGTTATGTGAGTTGAACCCCAGAGGTTCAGTGAGTCGAACTTCTGAGTCTGGCATGCTACAGTTTGTGCACTAATACAGTACATGATTGTATACATATGTTTTGAATTTGAAGAAAAAAAAGCAAATTCTATTTTTCCAACTACGAAGGAGTCGATGAATGCATGTATGGAACTTGTGTCGTTCAGTACCTCCAAAAATGTTAAGAACCACTGCTCTGAACGATCGGTGTCTGTAGGTGACTTCTAATTGACATTTACGAGCACACACACTTGAGGCATACAAAAAAGCGTAGGTTATATTTTGCTGTCGGAATAAATTGTTACAAAATGATCGAAAGCATGTGCAAAGTGCACCTAACTGAACCCTTTGTCGTTCATTCTCCAAGAAAATATTTACGATTGATGTGTGAGCATGGAAGGATTCATAGGAAACACAGTCCCCACCAGCATTTTGGTCATTTAGCATGTGACTACCGAACGTGATCTGTTGCATTTTACAGTTCATTCACGCAAGGGTTGTCAATTTTCTCATCTTTTAAGTCTCGTAAATTATCCTATTTGGGGAGCCCGTCTGAGAGCTTCTACAATGTTGACATTTGCGCTGCATTTTAACTACGCAACACCAGGTTGTTGACAGAATTTTTCTACGCATTGTCAGCTTAAAAACTTGTTTGCATCCGGGTGTGGCGCGCTGTTTGTGGTGAGTATCTATTAGTCCGATTCAGATCCTGTAGCCTTTCAAAGGCTAGGCCAGGCGCCAAATTCCTGAATCCTCATAAATATGTAACTATTTGATCTAGCCTTCCATGGGAAGGGGCTTTAGCACACGATCGACAAGGGCCATCAACCTTACTTCTTCTTCTACCCGACCACAGTCCCGTGACCTTAGCCCTTTTGAAGAACCTGCACCCAGCCCTTAACCCTAGAAGTCCTTGAGTTATGGTCAGATCTTGAACCTTCAATGTGTCGGTTTAAAGCCCTTGAATAAACCCAAGCCCCCCAAAGCCCTTAAATTAACCCAAGCCCCCAGATCCCTTGAATTAACCAAGACCCCCCTGAGCCCTTGAATTAACCCAAACCTCACAGAGCCCTTGAATTAACCCAAACCCCCCAGATCCCTTGAATTAACCCAAACCCTCCTGAGCCCTTGAATTAACCCAAGCCTTCACTGGCCTTACGGAGCCAAGCCATAAAAAAATTCGTAGGCCAGAGGCGAAACCCAACCTGTAAGTTCCCAGCGCCAAGGCTGCCTTGAGGTTATGAACCTCCGTAGCTGCTCTGGCGCCGCGAGCCTCGACCTTCTCGTAGCAACTCGGCATTTTGCAGCCTTATGGACTCTCTTTCGTATCCAGTTTACTCTCCCGTCGCACTTCAGCTTACAGCTCTCAGTATTCAGAGCCTCAATTTTTCTGCGTGTGATTTTGACTGTGCACACGGCCCGTCAAAAATGTATAATAATGTTTGACAAATCACATGACACACGTTCCTATTTCCTAGGAATTCCCGTGATATTCATTCCGACTCAAATCTGATGGATTAAAATACTGGAAATTTAGGAATTGATGACGCTTGTATCACAGATACGCTCATCACACACTGCAGGCTGGCTTCGGACAGACGGACGCGGCTTTTATTATAGTGTAGATTATATTTCTGATCATTTATTCATGTACGATCATCTCGTGAACGTGGCCATTTCATTTCACGTCATTTCTGATAATTTCTTCATTCATGTTCTCATCATCGAGATCATTTCATTTCTGGTCATCTCATCATTTCTGATCATCAAAGCAATACCAGGACGCAAGAAAGAACATTTTCACCCGAATCAGGAGCATCGAATTCTCGGTAACGCGATAGATCAAGGACGGGAACGATACTAATTGGAATTCGTAGAAATTATATCTCTGCTTCGTTGAGAACTTGCTCGGCCTTCAATTCTTTATCCCTTACTTTGCCAGCGCGCAACGTATCGACACATCGATACCATGCCGAAACGCAGCAGAATCTTCAGTAAGTCTAATATCTTAGCTGAATTTATTTATTTTGATATGTCAAAAAGCGAAATAATTAAAATTCCATTCAGTGGAATTGAAATTAATATTTCATTCGCTTTGTGCCAGTGAATTATGCATGAATGAATTTCTTTTGTGCGAGAGAAAAAATATGCCAATCTTTCCTAAGTATCATTATACTATTTGTTTTGTGTAACATAACATGACTCCATTATTTTCTGAAGAGGCAGTTACTAAAATACATTTAAAAATGGACTCCTATTCTTACAGAAGTAATACATCTACGAGCAGACCTTGTAACTGTAATTTCTCAAATTTCTTTTTTTTTTTATGTTTTCATGGAAAAAGTAGTCAGTACATGTTTTTCTCACAATACTGGGCCCACATATTCTCCTCGTTCTGAATAGCATTTGCAAAACATATACTGCAAATGCTGCATTCCTCATGAATGAGGTTCTTAAACAACTTTAACCTCTACTAAATGGTCTCTTCTTCCTTTCTCTTTTTGGAAAACCTTTGTACTGGTTAAGGAAGCTTAATCAAATTTATAATCTAATCTAGCAAGTAATTTTTGCCCGAGTACGATCGTTTCTCTCACGCGGGTCCCTTGGCAACACATCCGTGGCTCTGAGTCTCGGCACCCTTCCTCTCTTTGGAACACCTTGGTATTGGTAAAGGAAGCTGAATTCAACTTATAATCTAATCTAGCGAGTAATTCTTGCCCGAACGTTTCTCTCGCGGGTCCCTTGGCAACACATCCGTGGCTCTGAGGTTCGGCACTTTGGACCGTCGGCGTCTCGCCGCCGCTCGTTTTCCTCTCGGCCCCCTTAGTAACACTTTTAGCTACAACTGTGTTCTTTCCTCGTTGCCCGAGATACCCTTAAGTGCAGCGTTTGTACTCTTCCCTGAGCAGTGATTCATGATCTCTTGCGAGATTCGGCATTGCGTGCTTTGTAAATTTCTGAAAGTCACTCCGAGTGCGCATTGCGCGCACTGTAGGTGGTCTAGGTGGCACTAGCTGGTAAAAAGTTGTCACAAAAATAGTTAAACTATCTTGTATTTTGATAATGAAATCATGAACGTGCACAGGTTGAAGAAGTCACTGGTCATTATTCAGGTAACGTACAAAAAATATACTTAACTTTCAGAAGGTTTTTTCCGAGTTCACTGAAAATTCCTCGACAGTTTAACTTGGAATTTTGTGAAGCTCATTCGGCTCAGTTCTTCAGTACCATGTGCAGCGTTCTGCATGGTATTTCTGATTTTATGAGCAGTTGCGCTTACGCTATTCGTAAAATGGAATGACTAGATAAGGCAACAAATACAGTACGTTCCACAAAACCCGAATCGAGTATTTATTTTCCCGTATCAGTAATACCATCATAAGAATTCCATTAGCAATAAATTTCAAGCAAAATTATGACGGTATTACTGATGCGGGTATTCTAATGATGGTATTACTGATACGGGTATAAATACTCAGTTCGGGTTTTTGTGGGACACACGGTATACATACAAAGATCGACTTAACATTTAATCTTCTGTTGAGTCCGCTGGGGGATTTGAATCACAGGCCCGACGGAGCGTACAATTTACGGAGAATGTGTCAGGTGAGAAGCGACTCTCTCAACAAAGTGCAACAGAAACTTGAGAGCTTTAACTTACGCAGGATAAAAGAAATGTGTATTTTTAAGAGAAGATTTCAATCCTCTAAAGATTGACTAAATAATAGAAATATTACAGTACGAGTAAAATAATTGTTCGCTCAAAAATGATACGCGCGTATAACACCTCACCTAGTAAGTTCAACATGGCATTTTCGAAATTACTGATCATTTTAAAAGTTATTTACTTATCTTAATCCATTACATATCACAATAAATTGGTTTAGAATCAGACCCTGATTTTAGAACGCGTGCAGATTCACTCGATTATATTTTTTAAAGAAAACTAAACACAAAATAAAACACTGCATCAATATGAACATAAATTTGGTAATAACTTGATGTTCAAGGGTGTAGTCCCAAAAACCAGTAGAAGTGCATGCAGTAATAATGAGGGAAACAACCGGTATAAACCAATACAATAACGTTCCGTTGCATGCCAAAATAACAGGTGTTGATCAATACAATATCATGACATTGACAGGTGTTGATCAATACAATATCATTACATTGCTTGCAAGCTTTACAAGAAGTGTTGATCTGACGCAAGTCCCAAACTTGAAATCTCTTTTGATCATTGAGTAAGACCGTAAGGACGCCAGATTTAGAGAGCAAATTTAGGTGCCTAAGTGGCAGGCAACCTGTGCTAAATCGAGCCCATTAGTGTGGGCAAGAGACGTGTCATGTGCGTAGCAAGAGAACTTTTGCGCACGAAGTCTGAGGAGAGTGCTACTTTATCTGTGGTTAGCTGCGGCTCTTGAGAGTGTGGACAACCTCTTACAGAGTGCTGGGGACATTCTCGTGCCGTGATATGACTTACAATTACCTCCTGCGTACATAACCATAATCTAACCGTCCCCTTAATTAGAGCAGCCGGGTGTGGGACATTTTCGTACCGAGATATTATGACTTGCGATGACCTCCTGCGTACATAACCATCTCGTTTGCAAGCGCGACGGTCCCCTTAATTGGAGCAGCCGGTTGTCGCCGTGCAAGTCGAAGAGCTTTCTTTGTTTACCTGCCTCGGCGTTATGATCTGTGACGCCAGTCCAAAGTTCAAAGGAGGTTAGACAGGTAAATGATACGTCGGTGACCATTGGCCGTGGCTGATGTACGCCGCAGCCTTACACCTCGGCACGCTTAGTAACAAACCAGTTCTGCAGGCTGGGCTGCCTGCGTATAAAGTAGCTTGAGCACGCATGCGATCCCCGCATATCTGCATGACACCAGACGTCGGCACAAGGGCAGGGCCTTCATGTGCCACTTCTGTATGCATGTATATATTCCTCTCCTTTTGAGGTATATACGTGTACTCTTCTTCTTCTTCTGATGCGTCATAAGAAGGAGCAGAAAACACTTCTGTATACATGTATGTATTCTTCTTTTTTTTTATGTTGAGTCACAAGAAGGAGAAGAGTATATTTCTGTATAAATGTGTACTCTTCTTCTTTTTCTGTTGCGTCATAAAAAGGAGAAGAGCACATTTCTGAATAGATTTGTACTCTTCTTCTTCTTATGCTGCGTCATAAGAAGGAGAAGAGTACATTTCTGCATAGATGTGTACTCTACTCCTTTCTATGACGCATCATTGGTTTTTCATTTAACTGTCTGTATCTAATGGACATAAAGTTAACAAGTATTTTTTCCCTTGTGTTGTTGTTGATTCTTATGTATAAGCAAGCAATTCTTATTCATTAGCAAGCACTGGAGAGATTTTATTTGAAGATTTTTGTCGTTCAGCCTCGTGATGAGCAAAAAATACAGGCTGCTCATCTCAGGTTCTTCCGGTAAATTGTGTCCAAATAGAATGCTGAAGCGGACACCATTGAAAAGTTTCTTCAAGCAATAAACCACATTGAAAAGCATCATTTGCATAAGTCGCATAGTGCCTGCAAATGCACAGAGCCATGGTAAGTACTTCCAATTCCCTTAAGTTTACTCTTCTCGACTGTAAAGTAAAATATCAATCAAGGAGTTGCATCCTTATACGGGATGTTTTTTAGAGACTCATCCCAACCTCCTAATAGAACACACTGTCCTTCGCAACTCAGAAAGATGAATGACAGAGGAGTGAAATTCACGAGGTCGTATATTTTTAGAACGATCTATGAGCCTTCCCTTCGACTAAAATATCACACTGTGGATATTTTAAGCGAAGGTCAACTCATAGGTCGTTCCAACATCATTGACACTGTGAATGTCTATCACGACGACATCTCGTGTCGCCAAGCTACGCACCACGCAGGCATCAAGTGTTCTGGGGTGGTCAACGTGGCTTCTTCACGCGCGTCCGTGTCTCTTAAACGTCGGCATCTAAGGAGCCCTGAGCTTGATTTCCAATCAAGCCTGATACATATCACCTTGTACATTGGTTTTTCAAATGCCTAATACCTAATGCCAGAACGCCATGACGGTTTCTCCCGGTCAAGCTGATTCCCATTTCGGACACCTGGGTAGAGTGGGGTATTGTGCTTTGAGTTTTTCCACTATACCCAACAGAGAAAGTTACCACATAGCGCCGTGATTCGAACCCTCGATATCTTCACGGAAGGGCGGGTACTTTAACCACACGGCTACAACTGAGCCAGTCCACCGGCAATCGTTCGTGAGTCGAGAAAATACTGTTTTTGCTGTTGGAAAGAAACTCATAATCCTAGCGGTGACAGGTAATTAAAACTCAGTTTAACGAAGGCTTCTTTGTACATGTATATGTACTGTATATATATATATAAAATGCAAATTTTATATTTTTATGAATGTATATATATGTTTTATTCATATGTACATTCTTGTGTACATATGTACGTATATTAATATATTTAAGAGCCATTGAGTTATACTCGGACTTGATCCGGCAAGTTTAATAAATACATATTCATTCGTATGAACATATGTGCGTAAATCAATATATTTAAGAGCCTTGATTTATACTCGAAATTTATGTACATGGCATGGGTTATTATAAGTTTGGCTAGATTAACTGGCTGAATGCCAGTTGCACACTGTGAAACCTTCCAATTTTCTAAGCCTAAACACATGTCATGACATATCTTTCGTGATGTTTACAATCTGCGTTTACGTGGTTAACAATATGGGTTCTTACACTTGTCTCCCAGAAGAGCGTCACAAATCTCGTCCGAGGTCTTTGAATCACAAGTACGGGGAGACCAAAGCCAACTCACAATGTGACTTTAATTGCAATTGAAAATCAGTATTCAATTCAATGAGGATTACGTTTGTCAGTGTCGGTAAATGTGTTCCACGGTGCCTGTCGAGGTTGCATTTAGTATTCAGAAACAGGCTTCCAGAGATTCGGTGATGCGCTCCTCCAAGTCCAACACTCGGACGTTTTTCTTTCTTCCATCCTCAAGGAAGCTGATTATAATTTCAGAGACACCGCGCTAAGATCATGTAGGATGGAAAGTTACGAAACTTTAGCTTAGATTGTAGATTTCGAACACGAAAGAGAACATCAAAGCATATCCGACAATTATTTGTCCCTCGTTATTTATTAAAGGGTGTCCACCTGCCATCCTTCATCAATTCATGAGAGATATTGTTTGGAAAAACACTGTGGTTCGTTGTTGAATGGACATTTTGTTGCTCGATTCTTTGCCTGCTGTTAATGTGGTTTTTGTAAACATAGCTTTGTAGGGACTACAGATAAACGGAAAAATTCGATGACTTTCTTCGAAGTAATTTTTTTGTCATACCTTTCTCAAAATATTCTTGCTAAGGAAACAACTTCTACATCTTTATGAATAAAAAGTATTTTCATCTGCGTACGAATGCGATTCTACACTGCTGTTTGGTCCTCGATTTCATGCGTGTGAAAGCTTACTGGTAAGAACTCCTATCTTTCCGAATTGATGCACCTGTAAAAAATTTAGCTTCATGCACATTTTGAGCAAAACCAATCAGCAGCAATAACTACACAACCCAATATGACTCGAAACTCTGTATTGTGTTTAAGACGTCCATCTGAAGAGGCATACAGCAGAATTAACATCTTGTGTCTATTTTCAAATTTTCATTATTCAAGCGCTTGGCCAAATGCTTGATTAATGAAAATTATTGTGGTCAATAAAGTATAGATATGGAGAAAAAATGTTCATTATCCCATGGTTGGATAAACAGCGCTTTGGATGACCAGCGCTCACTACACGTTTGGCTGCCGCAAGTATTGATTTAATTTGACTCAAAGTTCGCATTAACGTGATTTACTGATTTGCTACGCGTCGCTTTACTGTAAGTGCAAAACTCATTTTATTTTCAATTTTGTAAATTGCCAATGACTGGTAACATCATCCAAAACATTCAAATTTGTAATGCATCTTTCCGTGTGTCTACCGACGCCAAAATAAAACTAAATAGAACTACGCGTAAAAACAATACACTGGAAAAAACTAGACAGAAGATGCCTCTCAAAAAGAAAGAAATTCTAGTCAGATAAAGTGCATATTAACAGTTTCAATGATGTTAAACTCGCTGTTTTTATCGCCAAATACCTATTCAAAGATTTCATCGGCACATAAAATAAACGTCATTTGGGAACATCCAAGGCCAAATTGTTCTAATAACTTACAAGTTTGGTAACTGATCGCTCATCGTTATAAATGTTCATGAGTCACAACGTCTGCTGGTGAGCACGAGCATCGCACTCGGCTATTCCGACTGTCATCTCCATGGACTCACATCACGGTTGAAGATACAAGGTACAGCAGGGTCAAACCAGTCTTTTTTTCGTCGACCGTGTGGCAATGCTGACGTCATGGCAACGAACCAATAGCAGCGCTCATATTGCATCTGGAATATCAGCTAGCCCTAAATCTGGCCCACTATTGGCCAAAACGACATGTCACAATGGTGACGTCATACAGTAGGTTTGAAATCATCCAGTGGGGTTCGGCTGGCCAATCGTCATCCAGTGGGCTCTATTGGCTTGCCGAACAAGAGGAAGTGTATTTTCCCCCATAAAAAAGTGACTCTACCTTGTTTCCCCAACCATCCATGGCTCACACGCAGTCATTTTGCGGTGTTACTGCCGGGCTGAACATGAAACTTGAACCACAAATTTCGCGCACCACGACTGATGTGGTCCAAGTCACGCATGAACCCCAGTCAGGTTTCGCTTCCAACAAGTTTCGTTTACTCTTAACTTATTACGACAGAGGGTTTCCACTCACACTTTGATAATAAAATACTCTTGAATAACGGTCGTGTGTTAAATTTATTCATTGTCACAACTGCTAAAAACATGGAATTGATGATAGGCAAGTGCTAACGACGCAGCCAAACCGCGAGCTGGATGAGCGATAGACCGTAAGTTCTTAAGTTACTTTGTTGCAACAAGTTTCTGCAGCAAATGACCTTCCTTGAGCTGTCTCATTACACTGATATCTTCGTATAATACAGAGAATACATGGCAGGGTCAAGGACTACGCCGTACACAACTCACGTCATGTCCTTGGAAGCATCGATCTGAGAACGTTCATCTGCGTAGCACTCGAATTCGAGACAAGCGCTTCACTGTTGGTTACCTGTTACTCGCCTGAAGCATGGTCATTTATTGTCAGTTGTGCCTTGTTACTTCTGATCTCAGTCCATGCAGTTGTGACAACTTACGTTTATTGTCAGTTGTGCCTTGTTACATCTGATCTCAGTTCATGCAGTTGTGATAACTTACGGGGCATTTCTCTATATCATTCCTCACAATCTACTCTGTATATAACTCGCCTGAACCATGGTCATTTATTATCAGTTGTGCCTTGTTACCTCTGATCTCAGTCCATGCAGTTGCAATAACTTACGGGGCATTTCTCTACATCATTCCCTACTAACTACGCTTCATAAAAATGCCAGAAATTCTACAGTTGCTTCTCGTGATAAGTTGATGTTTATCCATTTGTGGATGTCGAAGCATCACTTCAAACATCAAACAATCGCGTGTGGATGCGCAGCGAACGTTTACTTTGCTCCAAAGTTTGATAAAGAAGCGCCAACGCGGAAGAAGATTTAGCGAACTTTTTCTTTTCAATTTATCATAGGAAACTGATTTTTTCACAACTGATCACATTGAGTTTAATTTTTGTTTACCAGGTACTCACTCTTACCAGGATGTATCAAATTATGTAAAATATTTGGGAGAGACAAGTATTTCATGAAAATCATCATGCAGAAAGAAATTATCAAATATGGACTTTTACGGACCTGCGATTTCTGTGAATCTTTCTTCTAGAAAAACTTCTACTATAAAGCATAGATATCGCATTGGCCATTGAGGCCTAAGGATGATTGTCTAAGGGTTTTCTCATGCTTTTAAATATTTGGAAGAATCTAATATTTATCAAAACCCTTTTGTTCCGGCAGGAAATCTTCCGCTAGCGAATATCTCCTCCTTATTCGTTTTTAAACTGTATTTAACTTTCCTCATTCGTTTTCTCGTACTGTAGCAAATCCCTAAATCCTCGTGTGCTAACCCACATGTCACAAGTTACAGCAAAATCTAAAATTAAATCGGTAATTATGTTTTTGCACTCAAAGTTCTGAAAAATTTACGTTAACATTTGTTAAATCTTTCCTCGATCCATGAAATTAGTTTATCATCTCATTAACCTAAATCAACAGTTCTAAAAAGCTTTTAATGCTTCGATCATTGTAATGGGACAAAGTAATCGTCACTTCGTACCACTGGATATCAAATTTCAAACCAAAATACAACGGGCAAAAATACAAGAGTCTTTAAAAGGGATAAGCTCAGTCTAAAATTTCCATAAACTAATACTTTCAACTTTTTCAAGCTCAATGCAGTTCCCGTTTATTGTCGGTGAACAACAGGCATGGTTTCCATGCGATGGACACAAAACTGTTCATTTCACCGAAAACGCGCTTTACCGTCGAATTGGGCCGACCTTGAGACCTTGTGTGGGCCGAGGCATCTTGAATTGTGGCGAAGTTCGTGGAAAACACCTGTTTGATCAGCGGTCACAGGCCTTGGTTAGAAATCGATAGGAGAGCGTGGACCAGCCTTCGTTTCCTAGAACGTTAGCCCCGTCGGCAAGGACGAAGCAACCGAAGCCTCGTCACGGATCGATGCTTCCAAACACAAAAGTCCGATGAGCAATACAAGGAGAACGGCCTTGACATTGAACAAAGCTAATGCGCAGCAGCATCAGTGCAGGGCTTCGCAAGCAAACGAAAAGTGGAAACAGCAATCCTATAAGCCTATCAGGAGCTGAAGAGGAAAGTTGCCACATGTTTGTTGGTGCATGCGCCGCCTTTTTGGTTACAAATCGTATTTTCTGAGCGTGTTTACAGACGCAACGGAACGTTTTTCAAGTTCGCAACTACGAGAACTTTTATTGTGCTTGTTTTGTCGAGTTTTAAAATCAAGGCCATCACATTCAGAGCGCTGGAAATGAAGCAGTTTTGCTGCCCGTGATGATGCCATGGAAGTGCCACGTGGGTGTCCGCCTCTCCCACCCCTCCATTGACCCTCATCATGAGGGTGCTCAGATGTTGCGCTTCTGTTGCTTGAGTCTGGAAAACTCCACTGCAGGCCAGATATGAGCGACGTTCTTTGTATACTTCCTGAAATTTTGATTTGCTCCTGATATTGCAAGTGCCTTTCACATTTCGAGTACTGAACACTTCCCATTTTGGGTCATAAATATTGTTCCACAGAATTCTTCTCAAATGGTGAGAGATAACTCAATGTTTAATCTGTAAAGAAAGAAAGAAAAAACCCGTTTATTTCCAGGAAAGTTTATTCGTATTACAACACGCTAAATTTTGAAATGGGGGTTTGCCTGATTTTGATTTTCATTCTTTTATTCAAGTTTACATAGTAGGATATGAATGTGCATCATAGTTTGTATCAACCATACATTGTTTAACGAGAACATAAGTTTGAAAAATTTGTTTACAGGATCCCATCTTATCATTTTTTGTGATATTTTCATCAATTCCATCAGACTTGGTATGCGTGAAATCCAATAGGCAATGATGCAAAATTTAAAGGTTATGGTGATATAATTATACATCGAATTAACTTACAGCATTATGTGGGTGAGTAATTAATTTATCATGAGTAATTAATGGATTGTTGCCTTGATGGCTTCAGAGCATCGTAAAATTTTCCAAATTCACCACGTATGTATTGTGCATAAGGAAGTTATGATTGGTGCAAACGTATTGGTGGAAATTACTCGCTCCAGTCAACCATAGATGGTTAAGTTAAAAATTAGGGGGCTTTGCAGTCAATACAATGATTGAGTTGTAGAGAAGAGTATTGTATACATTTGCATTAAAACGGATCGTGACTCTGGTACACAAAATCATCGTGAGGAGTTTTAATAGTTTCAGCTTTTTTCTCTCGCCTCTCTGTAACATAAAAAACCCCTCTGTAACCTCTCTCTCTAACCTCTCTCTATAACCTCTCTCTATAACCTCTCTCTGTAACCTCTCTCTGTAACCTCTCTGTAACCTAGAAAACCTCTCTCTAACCTCTCTCTCTAACCTCTCTCTATAACCTCTCTCTGTAACCTCTCTGTAACCTAGAAAACCTCTCTCTAACCTCTCTCTCTCAAACCTCTCTCTGTAACCTTTCTGTAACTTGGAAACCGGCTCTGTGGAAAAAACATCATAAGGAGCTTTCACCGTTTCGGCTCATCTCTTTCCACAATCTGGAAAAACGGCAAATTTCGCTCTAGTTTCTTCTAGACAAATTTTGTCAACAAGAAACATTTTCCGAATCACAGCCGGCTCAGGATATGGCTAAAAGGGGGAAAGCCTCAGCGGGATTTCCAAGCGCCAGGCCCACAGTTAACGCACGCTTTTATCTGCCCGCTGATAATTACTGCCGCAGTTCAAAGAGCGTAATGAAAAGGTCACATGTCGTCGCCACCTTTGGCATTTCTGCATGAGAAAGAATTCTCGTCTGCTCCGCTCCGGGTCATTCGCAATCGAAGTGCAACTTTAAATTTTGACCCCACTGTTTCATTACTATATGTAGCCGCACCTTCTTTATCAAATAAGTTGATAATACCTTCTTCATAATATCTGTTTCTCATTGCACGAGTCTCATTTCCGTCACTCCAATCACTTTTCCTGCACGAGTATTGATCAGTTAATAAAGTGTTACATTTGATCGTCCGTTCCCCTCTGAATTTGAAATTCCATGACGTTTATTTTGAGGGTTGTACATAAATTTCCACTTGATGCTCTACGGTTTTTCAACACAATCCTCATGAACAAGTTGACTCTGCCAAATGCAATCAGGAGAAACGAGACCCGGAGAAGGTTCATTTCAAGCTCCGCTTAATTTTCGGCTAGAAAAGACTGGTGTTAATTTTCAGGGCCGCCTCCGCAGCCAATAGTACGTCACAGGTTTGCTCTGGCGCACCACTGACGTCTGGCGTCAGTCACGCCGAGTGTTCCCATTGGTTGCGAACTGATGACGTCAGCAGCACGCCCACGGGGCAGTCGCCATGGCAACTACTGCGTCGTTGCAGCAGCTGCGCTTGGTTATTAAATAGACACGTGTTCGTTTGCTTCTGTGTGAGTACAGATGATCTTCCATCTGCTGCTGATGTAAATAATGTGGCCATGAGCTGTGTGCATGTGCTGACGATTTTAAAGTACTCGGTTGGCTGTGTGCATAATTTAAGATCACGGTCACTCAAAACACGAGTTTCTACATGGGCGCTACCATTGTGTTGATAAATTAGGTTTCTACACAAACTGTGACATATTTTTCTGGCAGTACAGCGCTTAATTTTGCTATTTCAAATGGTTTAAGGTGCATTACTAAGCTGGAGCGACGGATGCTTGAACCTATTTTCTTCCCTTAAATTCATTGTAACAGGTTACCGAGAACAGATTGTTAACCATGACATTCCACACTTCCAGTCTCTGCTGAGGAACAGAACATCCCCCAAAAAAATTCAAAAAAATAATTCCTCGCACTCTCCTTGCAAAATGTTTCCCTGCCTGATGAAACAATGTTAATTTGTACAAAATGTTATTATCGACTTTAGAAAGCAACTATGTAAAACTATGATGCAGCTGTATAAAATTGTCAGTTCTCTGAAAACAGTCATACTGAATACCCAAGTTGCCTATATTCACTAGGATAAACTAGCGATAACTTCAAGTCGTGACAGAGAATGATAACAGAAACCCTTATGAGAAGAACGGAAGAGAGATAGAGCACTCATCTTCGAAGAAATAAGATTCGCCATGCAGTTATATTGATGAAACTCAGCTAGCGACCACAGAATAAGCTACTTGGCTTGTTTCTTCGTTGTACTCTATTCTATTTATCCAAAATTCAAAGCACCAGTAGCAGAAAAAAGGGCCTCCTACGATTTCAGTGAAGGCAAAGAAAGAACACCCACGCAGAGCAATACTTCAATTTAGGCCTGAGTTGACTTTTGAATAACAGACGACTCGCATATGGCAACTCTCGGACTGGCGCATGATCTAGAATCATTTGATTTTCCTCGGAACGAAATAAGTTGATCTAGAATCATGTTCTTGTTCATTTCAGCAAACTTAATGGTTAATAAATGACGTAAATAGCTACAGTTTTGTGACAAAGCAATAAAAAATAAGTCGTATCAGTAAATGTGCAGGTCAATAGGGATAAAAATTGTATCACAGTAGACAAATGATTAGACGGCAGAAGTTTTATTTCTTCTTGATCCGTTACATGCTTTCGCGGAAATCTATATTTTTGCGCAAAATGGCGTATTTTGAGACTAAAAAGCCGCCAAATCGCATCCCGTTTGGATTCCATTGAACTTAAATGAGGCTCATCCAATCTGCAGCGCTCCCTCTTTCTGACGTGAGAGTGCAGAGAATTGGAGCTATTTTGTGAAACACCTGCTTGAGTTCATTGAGGGCATTTCCAAGGCCTTTTGTATGTGTACTGTTTGCTCAAGGGACGGCCCACAGCACGCAAATCGTACGAAGAATGCTCAGAAAATCTGGTGCCTCCCAAACTACGTAGCGTTTGCAAAAGTGACTGAGCAACCAAACTACGTACCAGTTGCAACAGTGACTGGGCAAAACCATTTCAATGGACTCGTCAATGAGAACAAAGTCAACATTTTGTGAAGAGAGCGTTGTCAGTCTGATATGAGTGACTCTTATGAAAAATTTGCTGTGATGATAGAAAGTTCATAGGGTGCACACTGTGTATGGGACGTCAAAGATGATGCATGAAAAGAGTTCCTAGAAATGTTTTATTTTCACTTGAATAGTTTTACTTGAATAGATAGATCTTAGAACAATGATAAAATGTCAATTGAAATTGGCGCAGTGAACTTATATTACTCAAAACAAACAAATGTAATTATACATATTTTTAAAAACAAAGGAAAAATATATGTGAGCACACAAAGCCCCAGCTGGCTAACTAGACACAGTAAACATGTACTTACTCTTCGTTTCAACTTGGGACAGTTGTTGTCTGCGGATGCGAAAGGATTCAAAACAAAACAGAAAACAACAGAACATAGTAAGTTTTGTAGTACAAAACTTGAGCATAGAATTAGTAGGAACCGTGTCAGAATGGGATTAAGGACCACGAATGAGACACTTGGATAACTTGCCAGCGTGCTGTAAACACTGTAGAAAGTGCACAGGGAAATATTATAAATAGAACCCAATTGTACACCTAATGATACAGAAGGAACGAATGTTGCTAAATAAGATAACAAGATCCAACTTCATCGTTGGAAAAAATAGAGAAATTTAAAAATTGGAAGACGCAAGGACTTTTCGGAGAAATCAATAACAATTTTTCTAAGTAAAATCCGGTGAAGATTTGATGCACTTGCTGTAACTAGCGTGAGCTGGAATTTTCCTTCGGATCATGTCAGTATGCAATTATAATCAATGAACGTTCATTCGCAAGGTGATCCTATCATTTTCCTGCGTAAATCATGTCGAAGAAGAGTACAAGCAACCAGCCGGACAAAAAAAAACTGCCCTAGGCTTGGTCGGACCAGAATCAAAGCACTTGTGTTTTAGAATCTAAATCACTTGCAAGATGACGTTGAGATCGTGGGAAAGAAGTTACACGTTGAGCAAAATCAGATACTTCACCCTGCGATTTGATGAATGATCCGATTTCAGCATTGCGAGTTAAATACTATTTCTTTTTTCTCTTGTTTCTTACCATTTTTTCTTTCATTCATTATTTAACTGCTATTTCACTGAAACGCTGGTAAAATGTTAGGCTCATTCTAGCAGAGATATTCTTATTGGGATTTTTCCCTTTCATTGTTCACGTGCAGGAACAATAAGCAATTCAACCTCAATTAGTAAACGCGTGAACGACATTTATAATTGATGATGCATTTCAATCATCTGATCACACGCACTGTGTTTGTACGTTCTCCAAATATTAATACAAAACAATGAAGAAATACAAAATTCATTCACGCAGTTGTCATCCTGTATCGTTTTGCTACAGCTCAATTGTTTGAAAACTATAAATCCTTTTTCCAACGAGTGGAGTTAAAAATCCCTTTTTCCAGTTTGTAGTGTCCATTTACTCTACAAGATATCTTTGGTAAATATTCGTGTAAAAAGGATGATAGGAAGATCACGTGGCAATGGTTCCATGATACACAAACGTTCAATTAAAGAACCTGCGGACCAGGAAAAAACGTTTGCGTAGTTTGATCTCGAAACAGAGAACATGTCCTGTTAACATTTCCTGCTTTCAGTGACCTGTTACAATAATTTAAGTGAAGAAAATAGGTTCAAGCATCCGTCTCTCCAGCTCAGTAATGCACCTTAGACCTTTTGAAATAGCAAAATTCAGCGTTATATACTGCTAGAAAAATATGCCACAATTTGAGTAGAAATCTAGTTTATCAACAAAATGCTGGTATTGACTAATACTGATGCCAATCTCTCGTCACAGGATCTCCACAAGTGTGTGAAACTGTAACGATAGATTGGCAAAAGATTCATTCAATACCAATGTTTGGTATAGGTGTTGAGTGACCCTTATGCCAATACCAAACATTGGTGTTGAGTGACGCTTATGCCAATACCAAACATTGGTATTGAGTGACGCTTATGCCAATACCAAACATTGGTATTGAGTGACGCTTATGCCAATACCAAACATTGGTATTGAGAGACGCTTATGCCAATACCAAACATTGGTATTGAGTGACGCTTATGCCAATACCAAACATTGGTATTGAGTGACGCTTGTGCCAATCTCTCGTCACAGGATCTCCACAAGTGCATGAAACTTATGAAAAACATTGAAACTAACTATAATACTGTATATTTCTTTATTTTGTGTTCATTGGGTTGATGAAGAGAGTGAAATACGTTTCACCAGCATTTGCTGAGTTATGCTACGCATTATGAATTTTATCCGGAGCATTCCCTGCATCTTACTTCTGAACAGCCGTTCTGATAAAGCTATCAGATGAAAGATACATATCTTGATGACATTTTTGAAGCTATCTATGCGCAGCAATCTGATTTGAAATCAAGGACAATACAAAGCTTTCACGGAGCTGCTCACGCAGCAATAGAATCTTCTCAAGACTGAAATCCTGCATGGGATAAACGGTGGCATTAAGATCCTCTGGTTGAGTCATTTCTGCCTGTTTTGTTCAAATAATTTGATCTTAAAGTTCATGTCTGCAGCTGTGGTCTGACGAAGAAATAGGTGCACAGCTAGGTTTGTGATTCAATTCTGATTTTTTGGCCTGTTTTGTTTGGATTATTTTTTTGAGTTCGTGTCTGCAACTATAGTTTGACGAGGAAATATGTTCAGTTTAACATTTAACATTATAATTTAATACTGATTTGTTTCTTGTGCGTTTGTGGATATTACAAGCCGTTCTTTAAGACTAAAGTAAATTGGAAATTATTTTGTACATTTACTATACTTTTGTTCATTTTTACGATTTTGGGTCTCTTCACAACTCTCTTAAACATAACACAATTTTCAGCGATAAAATTTCAGTGATAGAACACTGCCACCGTTGGGTTGTGATGCCAGCTTTACCCAACTCCCCATTTTAGAATCTTCACACTCTATCAATCGTAGACAAATTAAAAATGCCAGATTTAGCCGAATTAGTTGACATTTTGAAAAATTCAGTTTGTATTTTTTTCTGCATATGCAAGTACGTATCGCATGTAATTCCGCACCCACTCGTTATTTACAAGAATGAGAGACTATGTTACGTCGCGATCGAAAATTGCATTGCTAAATATTATTCTTAACTTTAGGATGCTTTAATTAGAGTGACGTATGCACAAAATAGCAAAGCTAAAGAAACCTAGATTATGTGCAGTAAAAATTCGACACCTAAATTCACAGCCTTTTTCTCATCATGAATTTTGCAGACTTGAGACCCTTTCGAACAAAATTTCAGCAATGCAGAGGTGAAATTTCCGCATTAATCTCAAAGATAACATGACCTCTATGGAGATAATAATTAAGATAATAATTGAAATAATAATTAAGATAACAACATATATAACAATGTATTTCATTTAGCATCAATATTGTTTCCTCGGATTTTCGCTAAAAAAATTTTCCATCATGAAGCTCAGGTCTAAAAACAAGCGGCAGACTTCACGTGTCCTGGCGTGGCCAGCACGTGCGCGAGCTCGTGTGTCGCCGTCCCGCCCTGCGTCTTATCGCCCGCCTGGTGCAGGGCCGGCCTATATTTTGTTGAGTGTCTCCTGTGTTTATTTACAGCGCACGGAGCCTATTTTCCTGGGAACTTCCTTTTCGTATCGCACGTTGAGTGAACTGAGTACGTGTTAAATATACATGCAAATCTTCCTCGTAGATGTACATGTTAAAAATATACATGTACATCTCGCTGGCAGATGTGTATGTTAAATACGTGCGTCTTGCCTGCAGATGTACAATTTAAATATGTACGTCTTAGCTGCAGATGAACATATATGTTAAATATGTGCGTCTTGGCTGCAGATGTATATGTTAAATATGTACCTCTTGCCTGCAGATGTATATGTTAAATATGTACCTCATGCCTGCAGATGTATATGTTAAATATGTACGTTAAAAGGACCAATTTTACTAAAACCTTTCCTTCAAGCCAAACTAAAAGTTCGCGTATGAGAAATTCAAATACATCTTTATGCTGTAAAGCAGAAACACATCTCCATACTCTAGAGCAGGGCTGCTCAACCGGGGGTACATGTACCTCTAGGGGTACATTTAGCATCCTTCATACATTAAAATGTACAACAAATATCTACACACAACCTTGTGAGTATAAATAATAATCAAACATTAAGTGTATTTTCATAGTTTTTTAAACCTTTAACTGCGCTGGGGGTATATGAAGAGACATCATTAGGCTAAGGGGGTACACGACAATAGAAAGATTGAGAAGCATCAACAACTCAACCACGTCTTTGTGCTGTAAATTAAAAATTCTAAAGCAGAGCATGTCATCAGCGCTAGAGCTACGCATAAAACCCGATGGAAGTCCCAGTAGGAGAGTGAAATTTGCAACTTCATTTTGTCCCAGTAGACCTCATCAACTGGAGGGAATAACCCAACGCCAACATTTGGTGGGAGCTGAGCCACCTGCGGCCACTTCCTCCGTCGCTGCCACCTGCAACTCTCCCTCGATACGCAAGCCGGATTTCCCCGGGCCTATTGCTGCCGTCGCTGCCACTGTACATGCGCGATAACCATTGCAACGGCTCAAAAAAGGATGTTTTATTAAAATTAAGCCCCATACATTCCATTTAGTACATTGGTTTTTCAAATGCCTTACAACTAACATCAGGATGCATAAAGGATGTTTTATTCCAATCAAGCCTGATACGCATTGTCATGTCCGTTGTTTTTTCAAATGCCTTATTACTAACATCAGGATGCATAAAGTATGTTTTATTCCAATCAAGCCTGATACATTTCATCTTGTTCATTGGTTTATTAAATGATTTATAACTAACATCAGGACGTATAAAGGATGTTTTATTCCAATCAAGTCCGACACACATCATCTCTACTTTGGTTTTTCAAATGCCTTATAACTAAGAACAGGCCGCAATGACGGTTACCGGTGCCCGCCCACGCACGATCACCATTACAACGACTCAAAAAAGGATGTTTTATTCCAATCAAGCCTGATGCATTTCATCTTGTACTTTGGTTTTTCAAATGCCTCATAAAACTAACACGAGGACGCAATGACGGTTGCCCCCGGTCTAACAGGTACCCATTTCCGACACCTGGGTAGAGTGGGGAATTGTGGCTGAGTTCACCCTTTTCCCAACGGGAAGAATCACAGAGTGGCAGTGCCGAGATTTGAACCGTCGACCCTTACCGTGAAGAGCGCGCGCTCTTAACCACTCGGCCACGGTTACCCATTTCCACTGTGATCAAGCCGTATTGTTAAAAGCAATGCGAAATTAAAAGCAAGGCACACTTCTTCATTCTGAAATCGAAGACAACTTGACGTCGGTGTCAGTTTAATGACGGTGGTTGTGATGACGGTAATATTAGTATTTAAATTTCAAGTGTATGTAATGATGTAATGTATTTTAAGTGTGTGTAATGATGTAATGTATTTTAAGTGTGTGTAATGATGTAATGTATTTTAAGTGTGTGTAATGATGTAATGTATTTCAAGTGTATGTAATGATGTAATGTATTTTAAGTGTGTGTAATGATGTAATGTATTTCAAGTGTATGTAATGATGTAATGTATTTTAAGTGTGTGTAATGATGTAGGCTGTGTGTTGGAGTACGTACCCGGATGTGTGTTTTGTTTTTGTGTTTGAAATTGTCGTACTGGTACTCAATGCTTAATTTTCCTTTATTTCTGAACTACTTCGCTTATTTTCTTATTTTCCTGAGATTCCTGAGATGTAGTTTGGAGCATAGCTCCAGGCCACGATGAGTCGCCGCCTCACGACGCCGCCGACCTCCCCGCAGCAACGAAGCCCCAAGTCCCCAGAAATGGGAGCCAGCGCTAAATTTTATGCATACTTATGATATATTTAATCGTATTTGCAAAATCTCAGGATAATTGACGCAAATTAGCAAATATAAAATTACATACACTATTTTGCATCAAGAGCAAAGTCATCTCATTTTATCTGAATCTCAATGAAGGGCTTAGGCTATCATGAGTATTTATGCGTAACATGCTGCAAAATATGATTACACACTCACTTCATTTTTCGTTTCCGTGATTAAAAGACATCGAAGTTTTATCTTAAACGTTCTCGTGTCTCCTGCTTACCGAGCAGACAACAGGTACGTCCTACACACTGATCAATTTGACATCTACTGTTCAGTCATCTTTCAAAATATAAACTATTGCATTCTTTTCACATTCACTTAATCATTCACGTCACAACATGCATGTTCAGGCTCATAAAAAATCCTCCTGCCGTATAGCAAGGACAACAAAATTCAGTTGTATGGAAAATCATTCATTTTCCATCAATGTTTATAATGTTTTTCTTACACAACAGCAACGGACTTTATATAAGATGAAATAGAATCAAACTTCATTTCAAAACTTTCATTGCCTGTAAAATTCCCAATGAAATATTACATTATTGGACGGAAGATACTTAATTTTTCAGACATCAGATCGTTTGCATGCACTGATGATGAAAAAAAATATTTCCATTGCGATATGTTACATTTAAAAAAAAATGATGGATCATAGTTCCAGGTCAAAACGAACTAAAATTGTGTAAAACAGATATTACAATAATGCATATTCTTACAACGAAACGGTCTTCAATTTACGAAATGAACGTTCTTAGCAAAAAGCATTTTCTCATCGAATGCTTTACCGTAATTAATCGCTGTCTGGAGACTGAATCAGCAAAAAAAAATAATCATCCTAAATGGTAGAGATTAAATAGACAGAAAATGATACAGAATTTCAGGATTTAGTGTCATATTGAATCCGATAAACCATTTTCTTCAACTTCCAACACGTGATGTACTGGAAAAATAGATGCAGCTGTAATCAGTGCATAATCCACAAAAAGGTATTTAACATAGTACATTTAACACATGCACCCTAGTTCACTTATTTAACGTATAATATGAAAAAGAGTTAAAGAAAACATGCTTTGCAGAAATTAAAAGCATCGTATTTAGGACCAATAAATTTCTTTAATTTTAGGACTGCATTCCAACGTTTCTGATATAGGTGAACTAACTGTCTTACTCTCTTTAATACTCTTTCCCTTACATGAGCGTAGCTTAAAATACCTCAATGAAATTTGACGTGTTTCCTCAAACTGGCAGCTTTAGGATTTATTCATTGCTAATCAGAAGACATCAAAGTCTGAAAAATTAGCTTCACAAAGCATAACAGCCGGACTCCAAATGTTGCTGATACATGTTGACACTCACAATCCGCTTGGTAATGGTGCATTGCGCGGTAATGCTTACTTATTCCAGATGTTTGAGCGCGGATTCCAATTACCACTCTCTTTATGCTGATTATATATTAATACGTAGCAGAAAGAACAGTTCATAAACCTACTTGCTCCGTACACTCTTCGTCAGTAACTACTTCTTTCTTCAGTATCTTTAAATATATTCTTATGTTAATATCTTTTTAACAAAGATATTGACTAATTTCCATATTAGTACTCAATGCCTAATTTTCCTCTCAATTGTGAGCTGCTGCCCTGATTTTCTTGTAAGAAATCATTCCTGGGCCATATAGCTTTTTCGACAAATAAACAACTTTAAATAACTCCAGGTTTTCCTTTCCAGATCAGTCATGTTACGAAATCGAGATGTTCCAGCAACCTACTAGGCAGGAAAATAACCTGGTGTTTGTTTTTTAATAAGTTTTAATAAATACGAGAGCGAAAACTGGATGAAAAATAACGTCGTTTAATGCGATGTTCGAAAGTGTGTGGATAAGTATAAACTCAGTGCGAACAAGACCTTGCACGATTACATTCGGTTTCCTTTGTGCAAATTGTGGTTCCCCTAGAGATAGAATCTGATGTAGACAAATGAAATTTAACAAAAGATGGTGAATATAATAATTATGAAAAAGCATCAGAACGTCTATGCAGCATGAATGTGGAATACAAGATGCTGTGTAGAATAATCATGAATGAGGATCAGAACGTCTATGCAGCATGAATGTGGAATACAAGATGCTATGTAGAATAATTATATAAGAGGATCAGAACGTCTATGCAGCATGAATGTGGAATACAAGATGCTGTGTAGAATAATTATATAAGAGGATCAGAACGTCTATGCAGCATGAATGTGGAATACAAGATGCTGTGTAGAATAATTATATAAGAGGATCAGAACGTCTATGCAGCATCAATGTGGAATACAAGATACTCTGCATTATAATTATGAAAGAGCATCAGAACGTCTATGCAGCATGAATGTGGATATATTCCACGACATCTGCGTATTATATTACTCCTACATCGGATCTTATCGCACCGGAAACTGCTATCAGTTGCTTACGTCAGTTCTAAATCCCCTTCCACAGTGTAGACGTCATTCGCGGTTCCTCGAGATGTGCCATAAACATCACCGCAGCTGTAGGTATTAATCCCAATTTTCGCAGTTTATGACGTCTGCTGATCATCTCGATGGCACAGTTCACGAAATTCAATATGAGTTCAAAGGAATTAAATTTTACCTTCACCCATTACGTTTAAATTGAAATTTTTTGTTAAGGTCTAAGACTTTTTGGTATTTTTCAGAGTATTTGTGCTGAGTTATTTTTTGAGTGCTGTAATTTTATCTGTTTACCCACAGTGAGTGTGTGAATCGTAAAATTTTTTTCTAGGCCAGGAACAGATTGGGGACATTCATGATGGAACGTTATGAAGAAGGGCATTGTCACCGAGGCTACTCCGTTCCAAAAAAAAAAGAGGATGCTTTATTCCAATCAATCAAGCCTGATACATATCACCTTGTACTTTGGTTTTTCAAATGCCTTATAACTAAAATGCAAGGCCCATATTATAAGGAAACAAGGTGTAAAAACACAGTCTACCAACGTTCTCCTATGTACAGGACGTTTTACTATGGAACTGTCTTGTGATATTCACAGAATGGTACACGAATATAACAATTGAATTTTAAACATTTCAAACAATTTCGAGTGATAATTTTTTTTGGATTGCTTGAATCGTTACCTCAAACTTGTGTATCGTATTTGAATTACTTTTGGGAAACATTAGAGAAAGAAAAAAGAATTTTCAAAAACAAAAGAGGAGCAAAAAAATATTTGCTGAAAAGGATTTAGATCATAGGTGAATTGTTTTTATTTTTTTTGTACGCCTAAGTGCATAAACTTTAACAAATCAAATTTTGAATAAAGTTTAAACAGCTGGCACATTTTTATAGATCCCATAGCATGCCAAAGCATATTGAAGAATAGTCAGTAATTTTGCAATTGAAAAATAGTTTTTCATTTCAAGTTTCATTTTGAATGGCAAACCCTGGTTAGGCCATCTGATGCTGTTGGTTATATAATGCCTATACATACACAAAGAGTGTGCATTCTCAAGTATACAGTAATCAAAGCAACGTCAACACTTCTCCGCCTTTGAAATTTTAGCGTTCCTCAGAAAAGTAAAAGTATCACCACTACAACAAAGTGAAACGAAAGAGTAATTAGATACGGGTTTTAAAAATATTCGGATAGTTTTAACATATGGAACGTCAATGTCGATGATGTCAATTGCGCGTTTTATGTGCGTACATATACTTCGTAATTTTTTG
>JACJUY010002190.1:108832-120992 GCA_014220935.1 Platorchestia sp. MABIK
TTTATCCCAGCATACCGTCCGACTAGGCGTGCGGTGGCACTTCGCGTACACGACCAACAACACCGTGCCTTCTCCTCTTTATCCCAGCATACCGTCCGACTAGGCGTGCGGTGGCACTTCGCGTACACGACCATCAACACAGTGCCTTACTTGAGGCATTCACCGCAAAATCCCACCAAACCGTTTCAGTTCATTAGCACCGCGATCGCGCAGGTTGAGAACAGTTAACAATCCCTCGAGGCGGATCAAACTGGAATAGTCAAGATTTCGTTAAGTAGAAATCAAAGCCGTGAGTGTTAGCGGTACAATGCTATTGGTAATAGAGTGAACTCTAGATAGATAGGGTTTAAATAAATCTGTTTCTACTGTGTTTTTAAATTCAAGAAATGCTGTGAAAAGTAAGTTTCTAAATGCAAACATTTACCACCACTGCAATAACTTTTTAACTTCTGATTCAGATTCACTTTGGGAGCAGTCGTGCGCTGAATAAGAACACAGCCATTAATTTCAGAGACAGAATACCGAGAGTAATTTGTAATTGTTTACACAATTTGTATATTATTCATGTGAACGGGAATATCTCTTTCACCGAGACCATGCTATTGACTCATGAAGAAGTGAAGGAACAACGATGATATTTAACTCAAAAATTAAATGTTTCATCACATTGATCATTCCCTCCTTACGAAAAGAAGCAAAACCTAAAAATCATAAATGAAATTGAGTATTTCAAATCCTGCATTGCTTCAACTATTTCGGGTTTAGTGTGTGAAAAAAGGTGTTTGTTCGTTGTAAGCTCGTCATTGACGCAGCCTACGAAGATAAGATGTCTGTCGCAAATACGTTTAAATGACTAAAATAATACAGCTTTGACCTTTTAGTACTTCCCCACTCTTTGAAATTCGTCCTGTATATCAAAATTGCATGTATTAAATTCATTTAGTGTACCGGCCAAAAAACAAAAATGAAGAAGAAATAAGTGAACTGTTTTTTGGAAGCCGGTTCGAGTGCGCAGGAGGTGCGATTGCTAGAAAAAGACCTTGGTTTTTCCAACCTCATATACCGCGAAATCTCAGCGATCGACCTCCGCTGTTAAGAATTCATAACAACTATTTTTCTTCTGATAACTCGCGTAATGAGAAATGACTTTACGGACGATAATTAATAAGCATTCACAACAACTTCTTTTTCTTCTGATAACTCGAGTAATGATATGAGTTTTAAAGGACCATAATTTAAAATGGGAGAGCTATGGTCGCTACCCAATGACTCAATGACTTTCATCTGCGAGTTCATCCTTGATAAGCATGAGAGAAACTCAGGGTTGGTTGAGGAAAGCTACATTTATTTGTGCCATTAACTGAACATACCATTATAAGAGATCACGCCACTTATGTTCTTATTTTTATTCGAAAGTTGGTTTGCACTTCATCCTATTCTTCTGATGTACGGACCATAGCACAAATATTCTTGAAGTTGAAGTTTCGTGCATTCCTCAAAGTTCTGCTGCTGAATAATAGTAGAACCAAATATGGTATAAAGAAAAGAATTTAAGTGATTATTATTTCATTTATGATTATTTCATTTGTAAGTCTATGATGAGAACAATTAAAATAAGAATTTACTGTAAATGTACATTTACTGCAAATATAATGGAAAATTTTTTGATTGACTACAAAATTTATCTAACAAAAACTGCAGTAAGCCGAACATGTGCCGGCAATGGTAAGTTTTCTCTTGACATATGCGTTAAAATGTAACTACACAGATTATTTACATACAACTAAGAACTGAATACTTCATGGTTTTAACGGTCGTGCATTCATTGTCTAGAAGCAATGAACAAAAGTCTGTCAAGAAAAATGTGTCATTCTTATAACTTTGTCAGGATTTGTTGAAAGCATTTCGGAGTCTGATTAACCAAAAACTTTCCTGCTTGTTGCCTGAAAATATTTACAAACATCGTTCTTAAACAATCAGGTTCTTTCTAAAAAAAAACTCTTGATAATTAAGAAAACTCCTGTTTATGTATTAAACAAGATTGTAAATATCTTCACCAAATTCTTTGATTATGAACTTTCATTAATTAAGAAGAATCTTACTTGCGTAGTAAAGAAGACCGTGACTATCTTCACCAAATCCTTTAATTATGGACCCCTATTAACAAAGAAAACATTCACTTGTGTGTTAAACAAATCAGAACAATCTTCACAAAATCTGTAATCAGCGATCCGCATATCAGGGTACAATGATGCAACATAGAAACGTTCATAACAGTTTTCCGTCTCAACACAAAGTATGCCCATAAAATATTTTCAAAGTCAAGACTGCCATAAAAGCTAGTTTGTGACATAAGTAATAATGCAGACATTGGTTGGCGTAACTGAATTCAAATGCCCATTTTAGGATGTATTTTAATGCAGAAATTTGTCAAACGCACGACAGGTTCACGTGCAGAAGTCTTATCTGTCTGTGAGACACGGAGCCATTTTCTCACAGCACTTACTGAAAGAGGTCACAATAACTCCCCAATCTGGAGTAATTTTTGGCGTTAGATTAGATCTCAAGCTTAAATATTCTATATTTAAGTCTTAAATATTCTAAATTTAAGATCTTAAATATTTTATATTTAAGTCTTAAATATTCTTCATTTAAGTTCTTAAATATTCTATATTCCATGAAGTCTACTCCAATGATAATGAAATTTTCGGGTTAGTTATTTAGTTATGTTAAGGCAATGCTAATCATGAGAAACATGCTAAAGTCTGCCCCGGGGGTTTCAATAAAACTCTACTTTTCCTAAATTATTCAAGAAATATGTCAAACGAGGGTAATTTGGGCTCATGGCTTAGCACGGTTGCATTTTTCCACAGTGATCGTTGGCAAACTTAGATCCTCTTGCTCAATGTCTTTAACTTTAAACGAAACTTACAGGACAGAAACTGTCGTCATTGCTATCTCAAACATGCATGTCAACGAAAACGATTTACTTTTTCGGCACCTATCCATACAATTTTAGTATATCTTAACTAAATTTAAAAGTTCAACGCCTTGGCAGCCAGTTTTACGCACTCTTACCCATTTCCGTGTACGCCTGAGCACGAGACGCATTGCCTCATCTTAGAGAGAATATGTTAGCGTGGTGTCGCTATGCGCTTGTTTGGCCGGCAGTCCTCAAGATTACATTTCTGGGAAAGCAAGGCTCTTATATCAGCACTGTACTGCATGAAGCGCTCTGAACTCTTGAGCTTATCGCCCGTGCTGGCGTTTCTTAGAATGCCTCATCACTCCACAAGCTATCACCGTGACCTGTATCTCTCGGGCTCTCGACGCTTCTTTTTGACTGGCGGTCGCCCCGCCTAAATCATTTATGTGCAAACATGTTGATCACTGAGACTCTCTTACGCAATTATACAGAAAGAAGGCTTTTTTCATGCGTAACGTTGAAGAACATTCATGTGAAGGCCTAAATGTTGTATCTGCAGTGTGGACACATACTCAGAAAGCCTTACGTAATGATTCAGAAAAATATTGTTTTTCATGCGTAACAGTAAAGAACATTCATGTGTTTATATGAAGACTTATGGTGCAGGTGTAAACACTTACGGTATAATTTCCGAATGAATATCGTTTTCCACGCGCAACATTAGGGAACATTCTTGTGTTCCTATGAAGAAGACAAGAAAAAAATAAAAGTTTCAAATATTCATTTCATTGTAAATGAGAAAATAATTTTGCATGAGAAATGGTAATTGCTCCAGTGCCCTGTCATTTGCTCACGGCATTTCATTACTAGCATGCTATCAATTAAGTAAAGATGTTTACACGAGCTCAGATCAAAGTTGAAAATAGATTCATTCGTGTGTATAACTCTTAAAATTTAAAATTTCAATAGAACTATAACTAATTTTTTCATACGATATTGACGATTGAGATTAATGCATTTACATCAATCAGATAAAAAAACCTTTCTGTTGATTTTTCCAACCATGTTCCGTCGTGTTTGAGAAAGCTGGCCAGTTGAGTTTCAGACTGGTGACGCTCAGCCATGTGCTCGGCTGTCCTGCAGTCCAGAGTCCGAGCAGTCATGCCGACGTACTCTCAGGCTGCCTCTTCCAGATCAGAGAAGTAAATCCGAAAAAAAGGGAGAGAAAACACTTTATTCCCAATATAGATGGTACAAAAACCATAATTGGTTTTTAAATATCTTAACGAAAAGATCCTTAGTTGATTTTTGCAGACATTGGTATCGTCATACCCCTGTAAATAATCGACAGAAATGATTGAGAGAATATTTCGAATTCCCTTGGTTGCACAATCTAGGTTTGATAATGCATGTAAATAATGCATTTGATAATGCATGTACGAGTTGAGAAAAAACATGATAACAGTGACGATGCATCGTTGAAAACACTCTCATAAGAGAAGTCTGCGGAGTAATACGAAGCTCATACAACAAATAGAAAAAATCATAATGTTGGCTGATGTCATGCAAAATTTTTTATAAAAAGTATGGACTTGTGGCACAGTGTTAATGGCGTTACCTTTTATGCATCGAAGTTTATACATCCCATTTTCTTTCAGAGTTATTACAAGTACCGTAGTTTAGACCAGTGGTGAATGAGATGCTAGTGGTAACCTTTACGTCAGTAGTGAACAATAGGCCGGTAGTAAATTATAGGTCAGTAGTGTACATGGAGAAACTATACAGACAGTACAAACTGTACAGTTTATAAAGGAATATACAAACTCTACATATCTTAATCTGGCAGTATGTTTCATGCTTTCATAGTTTGATACTTATCCCTTCTGACTCTCAGGGCCAAATTTCAATTTTCCGCTCATAATGAATGCATTAAAAAAAATAGAGGTTATCCAACCATCGTTATCCAACCATATGCGTGAGCAACTTACTTATCGCTTCGGCCAATCCGCTGGACATTTCTTGGGCAAGAAGAAGCATAACGCTCTTGTCTCGTGAATCGTGACTTGACTTCATTAAAAGCTGCGTATATTCAAACGAAACTAACACATTATCTCCGTTGAAGGTCAACTGCAGTAAGTTCTATGCGGATACAACTGTCATTTACCATAATGTTGCCACGAGAGCGACAAACATCAGGGTTATTCTTATCTATATTATGAATATTCGATTTATGTTAAAAAATTTTTGATATCCGATTTGTTGTTATGCATCTCCTGCATCAACTTTTTGGAAATGAGCGGTTTTTCTTTCTTTCTTTAATTGTGTCTGTGGGCCCATCTTCTCAGCCTTCGAGTAGCCAACGAGCATTTGACTTGGAGTCGCATTTAATGATGTCACAATGGTTTTGAAGCACAGGGAGTACATGAAGCTTTGGTCAATAGGATTTTCAACAGTAATTTAGAATAAACCAAAATCTTTGCTATTCCCGCTTGCCAACATTTTAAAATTTGCTCTACAGAGCAGCTCATGCTTAGTTAGTATCTGAATTAGCATCACAAATTATTAGCATTACAAATGAATTAGCTTAACTGTTCGTAGAATATGATGAAAAGTCGGTTAAAATTCAAGGTCATCTCACTGAGAGCAAACAATTCTTGGAAATTTTTCTTGCCATAAATTGTTAGGTATCAACTTGGAGTGCCAATCTTCAGCCTTATGAGCAAATCATTTTATTGGGTGCCTGCAGTCCTATTTAGATGTTTAGTTAAACTCAGGGATCTGAATTCCTAAAGAGACAAGAAAACTGTGTAAGAAAACTTGGGTACAACAAAAATTACACCAAACACGAATCAAAAATGTTCAGTTTGCGACGCCGAGAATCTGGTAACGCCGCTGTACTTTTTTGACTGCTATCTTATTTACAAGAAATGTTAACAAACGAGTAAGTTCCTGCGAAAGTTCAGCTCCAAGAATGAATGGAACGAACTTTATATTTAGAGCAGAGATCTCTAATGAATATTCCAGCGCGAACCTGTAGCGGAATTTAGGTGAAAATGCCGTGCAAAACTGCATTTGGTGGAGACATTCTACCATTGCTTGAATACATGAATATAAAAGACTTACTTTATGTGACCTTGACTGCGTGGCTCATTCTGCAGCTTCTTATCATCGTCTCTATAAATAGGCACGCTATTCTTCGCCTCTTATCTTGCTAAAGTTAGAAACGCAAATATAAATCCGTACCAGATCTTCTCCGTTGTGGCCTCATAAAGCGTCTGAATATGCGCAGTCATCTTCTGAGGACATCAATTTGAGCGTGTGTTTGTGTGTGTGTGTGCTAGTGTGTAGACTTCTGATGTGTGCTTTTGTGTGTGTAGACTTCTGTGTACATGCTTGTGTGTGCTTGTGTGTAGACTTTTAGCTGTGTGTTGTGTGTTCGTGTGAGTGTGTGCACCTGAAATGGGTGTGTGTCTCGGTGAGTGTTTGTGTGAATAGGCTTGTGTGTGTGTGTGTGTGTGTGTGTCCATGCTGTTTGTGTCTGTGTGTGTGTGTGTGCGTGTGTGAGCGTGAGATCGTGCACGAGTGAGTGTGCACGTGTTTTGGGTTAAAAAGAATATTCAATTGATAACTCTACAAGTCTTGATTTTCTTAAAATAAAATGGTCCCGATTTCGCCTTCATTTCTAACAGCCTTCAGCCTTTCGCCTTCATTTCTGTCCCTGCGTTATAAAGCTAGCATGATTGTCATCATGTGTCTAGCATGATTGTCATCATGTGTCTAGCATGATTGTCATCGTGTGTCTAGCACGATTGTCATCATGTGTCTAGCATGATTGTCATCATGTGTCCAGCATGATTGTCATGTGTTTAGCATGATTGTCATCTTGTGTCTAGCACGATTGTCATAATATATCAAGTATTTAAGCTAGAGAAAGGATCTAAATTGAGACGCACCTGCATTCTATATTTACCTTTGTAACCTATGTTCCCATGAGGTGATAAGCAAAACAGCGTAAACATCTCGCCGTGATATGAGAGAGAGAATGGAAGGTCACAGAGCGCGGCATTTGCGCGCCGGTGCAACGAAATATTAAAAATTTAAACTTTTGCCAACCCAGGTAGCCATTTTTATTTAAAAATCCTGGAATTTGGCGCTGAAAAGTTCCATAATATTGGCTAGAAATAGAAGTCATCTTGGAGTGATTTGAGAGAGAGAGAGAGAAAGACAGAGAGAGTAGAAGAGTAGAATTTCACGAAGCGAAGCATTTGTGTGTCGATACAGCACAATAAAAAAAGTTCAATTAATGTTAGCCAAATAATCAATCGTCATCGAAAACTTTAAATTTCAACTCATGTAACTACATTAACACTTTAGTTCTCCACAAACTCAAAATTCCAACTTGAGGTAGCTGTGTAACTAGCACTTTTCATCTCCAAAAGACTAAACCTTTAGCTTAATAAACTGCCAGATTATTGGGTTCAACTTTTAGTAGTTGTCTAAACTAGCTCTTTTCATCTGCAAGGACTAAAACTTTAGCTTAATGAAATGAATTATTATTGAGCAGAATAACACAACATTTCAGACCGCCACTCCGACCAACCATAATCACCCAACCCGGCCACGTGACCAACGCTAGACCACGTGACTGCCTCCGCACCTCAGCAGTAAAAAATGTCTGAATTTTGCCTACCAGAAATTCGCTTTGTGCCCTGTCATACCACAGAAAAAAGAAAGAAAAACTCTAAGATATTTGCTGTAAATTTTATACACGAAATGCCACCCAATAGAGTTAATACGTATAGAGCAGCGGTTCTTAACCTGTGGGGAATCCCCAACTGGTGGGGGATGGCGGAGTTGCCAGGTGGGGAATCTCGTGCATTTGTTTCCACCCACAAAAAATCGATAGTATTTCGAAATCTAATACATTACGTCTGAATGTTGACTTACTTTAAAAGTCACAACCATTTACACACTGTTTTAATAACAAAAACAACCATAATGAGGTATTGTGTGTCATGTTGGGTAAAAGTGACAACACTGCTCGGTTAGGAATGTTACATATAGGTAAAAGGAAAATGCTGTGGTGGGGAATGGAGAGTTTGCTCACTAAAAAGCGGGGAATGGGAGAAAATAGGTTAAGAACCACTGCTATAGAGGTGTGCGATAACGTTGGTTCATGAACTGCTGTGCAACATTGCGTCTTAAAAATGTTGATCATGTGTGTGGATTAAATAGAAGTCGGCAGAAAAATGTGTGACACTCGAAATATATTAGCTTTGCAGGAAATTTTTGTTCAACGTATGTATTTAACATATTATTTGACTATATATATGTATAAATTTACCAGGCAAATAATCATTAAGTGCAAAGACGCACGACATCAGAGAACTTGCCCTATATTCGGGGCAAGTTCCAGGTCAAGTTGTGATTGTCTGCAACAGGCGAATCAATTTAATCTTAATAAATCACTTTTTTGCAATAAACCTTGAACAGAACATAATAAAGAAATATAACTCACACTGATGCACTTAAAGTTTGATATCTGATGCACTCAAAGTCAATTATCTGATGCACTCAAAGTCAAATATCTGATGCACTCAAAGTCAAATATCTGATGCACTTAAAGTCAAATATCTGATGCAATCAGAGTCAAATATCCGATGCACTCAAAGTTAAATATCTAATGCACTCAAAGTCAAATATCTGATGCACTCAAAGTCAAATATCTGATGCACTTAAAGTCAAATATCCGATGCACTCAAAGTCAAATATCTGATGCACTCAAAGTCAAATATCTGATGCAATCAAAGTCAAATATCCGATGCACTCAAAGTCAAATATCTGATGCACTCAAAGTCCAATATCTGAGGCACTCAAAGTCAAATATCCGATGCACTCAAAGTCAAATATCTGATGCACTCAAAGTCAAATATCTGATGCAATCAAAGTCAAATATCCGATGCACTCAAAGTCAGATATCTGATGCACTCAAAGTCAAATATCTGAGGCACTCAAAGTCAAATATCTGATGCAATCAAAGTCAAATATCCGATGCACTCAAAGTCAAATATCTGATGCACTCAAAGTCCAATATCTGAGGCACTCAAAGTCAAATATCTGAGGCACTCAAAGTCAAATATCCGATGCACTCAAAGTCAAACGATGCACTCTTTGAGTTTCTTTCAGCCAACTGATTAGGCCTGTATCAATTCTCATCGAGTGACATTAATCATTAAGCTATAAGTAATCAGTTTGACTCCTTTTCATTTTAGTAAATGGTATTCTTTACTGAAAATTTAAGAACGAAAAAAATGTTAATAAAATGGGTCATTTCATTCAAAGAAAACAAAAAATCTTAAACTTTTCGGAGACCAGCTCTATCTTCAGTTCTGTAAAATACAAAGTATAATCAATTCAAAGTAAGTATGAAAACACGATCACACTTTGTATTTTAGAGAACTGATGATGAAGCTCTTCTCTGAAACGTTTCACTTTCTTTGAATAAAATGACCAATTTTGATAGCATTTTTTTCGCGTTTAAATTTATAGTGAATCTGCGATTTCAGCATAGTGAACATCTGTGTAGACTTTGTATTTTTTTGGTCAATCTTCGCTAAGACTGATATTAAATTCGCAGTGAAATGTTCATGTCAATCCGTAATCATGTATTTCACTTATAACGATCTCAATGAATAAAAGTTTTCTGAACAGGTTGTTTTGATGCAAAATGTTGAGCGTGTGCAAGTTTTTATGCTGACAAAGCCATTTTCCTACATGCATTTTTTAGAGAAAATTACTTAATTTAGAACCGAGGTTTAAAAATTACAATATCTTATCATGGAGCTTAAACTTATGCTTATCTCACGTTGTAATCGATGTTAATAAAACTTTATGATTTTATGATATTCTAACAAAAATTAATCAGGTATGATTTGGTCATGTAAAAGCCTGCGAGTGAGTCAATGTAGTCTCGTGAATGTCATATTCTAATCTGTTCATAACTACACCTACATGACAATTACGAACTGCCGAAAGCTAAGTTTAAAAACCTGACACAAATAATCCCAGCAGCTGAACTGTCAATAACGCACTTGTTCAGGTGCCGATTGAAAATCCATCAAAAAAGCGCTATAATACTTGTATTCTCAAAATGTTAATTCCCCTGCAACGAGACCAATGTCCTCACTTTGTGTACTTACGCAAGATTTTCAAATGAAGTTATCCGATCGTTCCGCCATGCAAGAATCTACGCAGCTCTCAAGTAACAGTGAACACCGATGGATCGTGGAAAAATTCCGAGCGATTGGGCCGTGTAAAAATTCCGAGCGATTGGGCCGTGGAAAAATTCCGAGCGATTGGCTGTGGAAAAATTCGAATGACGAGACGGTCGATCATGGTCTCGTTAATGGCGAAGAGACGACGCAAAACGCCTTAAAAAGCTCGTCAAAATTTGTCTCCCGCCGAGGCCCCTTGGGCAGTACCGAGTAAGGTACCCCTTCATAATTTACAACCGCAATTACGATAGGAAATTTTAACAGTGTACTTTTAGATGACTAACAATTAGCTAGAACTTATAAAGTGATCGTTCACGGATAAGCATATAGCTTCATCAACCTACTCTAACAGGTTCCTACTACTTAAACAGGTTCCTACATTTACCTACTTAAACAGGTTCGCGCAAGTTCATTTTATGCAATTTACGTACATAGAAACCAGACAATCCAATTCATATATCATCATGGGAGTATGTTTTTAGTCAGGACGGAATTGCTGCGCAAATTTATATCCAGTAGAACCTCCAAGTGCGGCAAGGAATTTCTTTTTATAAGTGTTCTATCTTTTTGCGAGCTACGCGCGTTTTGTCTTATAATGAGTGAAAAAACACTGCGCAGGATGAACGAGTTTCACTCTAGCTAATGAGGTATCAATCTTTTCACGCACCTGTTTCTCCGGTATCATGAAACACAACGATTCCTATCGAAAGATGTTTAGTCGACTGGTAAATTAAAACGCTCTGATTTTCATGCAAAATTTCATGCTATATACGCTCGCCAATCTCGACGTTGATACATGGCGTTGCTTTATTCGTTTTGTCTCGATTACACCGAGCATTTGGACTTGATAAAGGTTTGTGCCTAAAAGAAATAATGTCCTTATATTACAGTGTTATTCACTAATTTTTGCAAGAGAGCCACTTCGGTCAAACGTATTGATTGAGAGAGCCGCAGCTACTGCAAGTTAGCGTATGTTATATAGATTTCTTTTTAATTAATGTTTTTTTCGAGAGCCGCGTAATGAATACCACTGTTAAATTTTATACTTGCTTCAGAAGCGTTAAAATTATCAGCAACGCCTTCCTTCCTTCAATTCAGTGCAGGTACTGACAAATAAAACACTGTTTTAAAGTTGGTATGACGTCATTGCATTCATGATTGACAAATCCTCTCTGTTATCTCTAGCAAGATAGTACATTAGCTTCACGCAAGCTGATCTGCAAGTTCAAAACAACGTTGGGCTTGACGCGTACACATGCAATATTCTAATTCAACGCGTGCTTTTATCATCAGGTAAAATCTGACACACACACACACCTCGAGAACGAAACAAATGTCCGTCTGACTCTACAGGAAGTTGTGAGGCCGACGAACGATTTCTTGACACGGAAGAAAGTTCGTCCAAAACTCTCCAATACAAGCAAGCTGATCCCAATCGGTGTTGTGGCAAACTTGGGAAGCTCTGACCCATATTTCCTCAACACAAACTTTGAAGTCCCGAGGACGGAAGTTATGGAATGCTCCAATCTGTGAGGTCCTGCACTCGGGTCGAACATTCCTCTGCCAGTCAAACATTCCTCGGCTCGAGCGGTCGAGCACACACCCACGCTTCTGACGCTCTAAAAATAGCATCTGGCACACCTGCCTTGCTGTGAACGCCTCTACTGTCTGCACGCATCTACTCTGGGCTGAATGCCTCTACTGTCTGCCCGCATCTACTTTGTGTTGAACTCCTCTACTGTCTGCACGCATCTACTCTGTGTTGAACTCCTCTACTGTCTGCACGCATCTACTCTGTGCTGAACACCTCTACTGTCAGCACGCATCTACTCTGTGTTGAACTCCTCTACTGTCTGCACGCAACTACTCTGTGCTGAATACCTCTACTGTCTGCACGCATCTACTCTGTGCTGAACACCTCTACTGTCTGCACGCATCTACTCTGTGTTGAACTCCTCTA
>JACJUY010002191.1:0-19369 GCA_014220935.1 Platorchestia sp. MABIK
CAGTGATACACATACACTTTGCATACAATATATAAGTATATTTAATGTAACTCATTATATAACATATTTTATCAGGAATGATGTGAGTTGTAAGTGTAAAATTACGTGTTATACGGCAAATCTACATAGCTAGATGTTGCGATTTGCCTATGTACTTCACAATGACGATTTTATCTAGGCGTCCTTTCTGCATCCACATTTTAAGCTAAAATGGCTAAACGAAATACAAAGAGTGGAGGTAATAACAAAAAACTAATCGCCCATCTTAATAACAGATCGGAAAATGGTATTTCAACTGAGGAGAGCAGTGCCGAGGACGTTGATGACGAAGATGACTTCTTCAACGTTGTAATGATATCGGATGATAAGAAAAAAAACAAGAAAAGTTCGCTGAAGCAAGTCAACGATTGGCTGAAATAGGCAGTAATCAACAAAACTAGCCACCCTGATGTTCACTCTGAGAGATGTTTCCTTCAAGTGAATTTGTCGCTTCGTTCATCCAATTTAACAAGCCAATACCATCGAGCGCTGCGGTCGAACAACTGTTCTCCTTAGGCAAAGAAATTTTGAGACCACGCGCGACGTGCTCGGCTTTCAGACAAACATTTTGAAATGTTAACATTTTTGAAAGGCAACGTTGATCGTCATTACAGTGCATAGACATTGTCACATTGAGATCATGAACCAGTATTAAATCGTAACAGAGGAACAACAAAAAGCAGAGGAATATCATATATTACAGTAGCATATGCATGGTTTTTCTTTATGCGTCATATAGGCTGTACAAATGTTCTGCACTTTTCTGTTTTCTAATTTTTTGCTAAATATACTGAAATCCTATGAAAATATAGCCACTAGCTAGGAAACTGTTCAATATTGTTATTATTAAAAAATAGAATTCATTTCATTTTTCATGCTATATTTACAAATGAAACGTTTCTTTCAGTACCTTGATATTTCATTAAATTCTAGTCCACACATTTACTCGATCTATTAATTTTTTTTAGTAAAACAATGCAATATTTTGAATATCTGAACATTTTTTTATCCATAGCAATTTATAGGTAAAATTAATTGAAAAATATTGAATTAAAATTATATTTAATAATTAAAAAGTTGCGGTTGCGAGTTGCGGTTGCGATCGCAACTTTGGTTTTTCCAAAGTTGCTGTTGCGGTTGCGTCGCAACTTTTTTTGTGGTGTTGCGGTTGCGCCGCAACATTTTAAAAGTTGCGGGCCCAACACTGATAGAGGGTATACATTTCACACCTTGGAATTATACATGAACATCAGTTTCCCGTTTTACAGCTACATAAGATTGGCATAAACTGCTACTACTCGGTACGTGTGGTACGTATACTGCATTTGGTGTAGGTGCTTCAACTTGAACAAGTGAGCACAATTTTCGAAAACTCGTTTCTTAAGTGCCTAAGTTGGAACCAATTCCTTATTCTTGAAGTTCTTTCCCCGTGCATAAGGAATACCTGCACCTTCTCACGGTTGGGGCAATGCTGTTTCAAGTGGGAAGCTTCGCATTGAAGATCAGAAATTCATTTAGGAATTTGAGATATAAATGGATGAAATCGCTGTAATTACATTGTGTGTAAAGTCTAATATCATTGTACAAGTTTGCTAAAAGAGCTGATCAAATAGATATAACCTTGACTTCCAGAGACTTCTCCCAAATGCCTACACAGTTAAAGGAAGAACCTTTATTTTCCTTCTAGTTGCACATTCTTTCATCCAGTTACAACCACATCGGCTTACCTGGGGCAACCGGCATTTCATCTTGCCATCAGTTCTGAGAATTGAAAAACTATAGTATGATTTACATCAACTAGTTCGGAATAAACATCCCTTCTTACCCAATCACGAGAATGAATACTGACGTGTCTCAAGATATTACAAAGCCTGATATCAATAGTAAAATTATTTAGTGAAGCGTCAAAGTATTCAAAACATTGATTTAATTCTCGATTTTCCTGGAACTTCCCCACAATTGTTCCTGCGGTTGGCTAAGATTTCTAGTTAATCCTGCCGTGATCACGGCATTGCTTCTTCGAATGTTGTCCTTCAGGCGCACAAAAACAACTTCCAAGGAACTCTCCCATGCATGGCGAGATGGAGGTCTAGGTTTCGTAACAAGCTACGCATATAACGTAAGGGGTTGCGGCAAGGAGAGGTTAATTGTTTTTATTTTAACGCTGGGACACACTAATTGGGTATGAGATGCGCTGGTCAGGTATGACGTACAACCAAAATATGCGAGTATGATGTGTGTACCTACGATGTCCCCTTTTTTATGTTGTCGTTTTGCTCATTTCATGTAGTCTTTTTGTTCATTTTATACAGTCTTTTTGCTCATAGGTATGAAAAATCAAAATATACGGATTTGACGTGTATACCTCTGATGTCATCTTTTTACTTGGATGTGGTTTTTTGCTCATTATCGGTTGCTCCAAACGTCTTCGTTAGGGTTCTTTTTTTAATGTTTCGTGGGCGAAATACTAAACGCAAGAAGTATTGCGCTGCCCTTCTGCCTCTCGAATAGTAAATTCCAAGAGCTCCTATTCGAATCCGTGAGTTTGTTTGCCCGTAAATGAACATAATTGCTATTGTCTTTTCGTGTACAGTCATTAGCTTCAATTTCTGTTCTTTAATTTTTTTTCCGTACGATACTTACTAATTTTGTGGTCATGTAAATTTTTTTTTATTAAGTGCCACAATTTCCCTTGAAAGAACTGCTTTTCATGCTTCCTACGCCCAAATAAGCATCACGAACTGAGGGCTAGATTTTGCCCTGACAGTCATTCTGTAGTTTTTTGCTTATTTTACTCTAGTCTTTTTGCAAAATTTACATCTTCAATTTATTTATTTTACGGATCTTTTGTGCTTTGACTCTGCTTCTGTTACCTTTTGCCTTTTTGCCTTCTTGGATATCCTTTTTGTCTATTGTCCAGCCCCTTAATGTTCTTTCTGATCTTCTTTTGATCTTGTATTTTGTTTGGGACTAATTTTCCCACAAATAAACTTTCGTCGTACCTCCTGTGAAAGTAATACGGTTGACTTTGTGTAAGGTGTTTTTTCTAAAACTGGACGTTTGTGTTTCCTCCTATTTTTATTGAATAATTTATTTACTCCCATTGCAACTCCTCTGTAGGAACTTGTTTCCCCATGCTTGAATTTCAGCGTACAGAGAAGTTCAAGTTAGCAATGACAAAGCCATCAAATTTTTGATAAAACGGATCCATTGGTTTGAAAAGTGTTACATTTGTTGATCTGATTGTAAAACGGATGTATTGGTTTGAAAAATATTACATTTATGCGTCAGATAATAAAATGGAGACTTTTGTTTGAAAACTTCTACATTTGTGAGGGGATCAGGTGATGAAACGTGTACCATGGATAGAAAAATGTGGTATTCGTTCAGTATATCAGAATCCCCTTTTAAACTGCAACTTGATGAACGTCCTTGGTTTGAAAAGAGTAACCCTGGTTTGAAAAGTGTTACCCTGGTTTGAAAAGTGTTACCCTGGTTTGAAAAGTGTAACCCTGGTTTGAAAAGTGTTACCCTGGTTTGAAAAGTGTTACCCTGGTTTGAAAAGTGTTACCCTGGTTTGAAAAGTGTTACCCTGGTTTGAAAAGTGTTACCCTGGTTTGAAAAGTGTTACCCTGGTTTGAAAAGTGTCACCCTGGTTTGAAAAGTGTTACCCTAGTTTGAAAAGTGTTACCCTGGTTTGAAAAGTGTTACATTTGTGTGTCAGATTCCTCTTTAAGCTGCAGCTTGATGAGCGTCTTCACTAGCGAGCAACTCAACTCACACTCACGACTCGCCCATGAGTTCGTTGTTCTATAGAGGTGCTCGTTATGTGTAGCTTTGTTGCCGACCAAATGTCAATGGCGGAGCGAAAGATCGGCTGCATTCCTATGCAGCGCCATGGGAGTGCACGCTCGAGTAAATAAGTTCAAAAGGGCTCTAATATTTCTGAAGAGACACTGCTCCGTAGTTGATTCAAGTGCGAAGCTTACTGTACTTTATGTTCCGTGGATATTTTAAAGATTTTTTCTTCCACAAGTGGAGGTTGTCATTCTTGAAGGAATTGGTTCTCTCTGTTACATTATAGGCTTTTACCTATCTGACTAATAGGTAGAATTATTTAGTCAAATTTATGTATTATGGGAGAGGGATGATGTATGTTGATCATAGTACCTTTTTTCGTCAATGTATTTTTTTACTTTTTGAGATAAGCGCCCTGTGTGGAATCCTAATCCGGTCTTTTTAGAATCGCAAAAAGGTATTTTTGTTCGTTGTAGGTTTTTCCGCCAACATGAACGAGGCGCGATTATTCCTTTTTCTACTTTCTCTGTATCGCAATAGAGGCTGTAGCATTCAATGCGACCGACCTCTTGCACGGGTATCCTCTTTACCAATATAGGCTGGCCCATAAGTAACTCGCCCTGTGTGGAAATCAATGACAAAATAATGAAGCATGGACAGTTTGAGATAATCAAAAGTGATGGAGGCGAGCTTGGAATTTTATTTAATGTTGAGTAGGAAATAAACTATCTTATCGATCAAAATCGGTTAAACAAACTAATAAGAACAAACACAATTTCGAATGACTTAGTTTAGCCACAACGTTGTTTGGTGTGGATCCAGATTCTTTGCATTTAGAGGTCATAAGTTTAATGCTGTTTTTTAAGGACTTTAACCTTATCTATTGAATATTTTTGAACCGTAAAAATATTCCTGGTATTTCTTTACGCGTTTGTAATTTCTCCACAACACTGGAGCGATTGTTGCTCGCTACTCTTTTGTTTCGCGCATCAGCTTGAACGATAAAATTAACGATTTAAGAGAACAATGCGTATTAATTGCTAGTAGATTTTTTCAACACCTCAATCAATTTTATATTCCATCTATTATTTAAAATTATTCCGACATCATTATGCTCAGTAGGATTTTTGGGGGATCGATTTTCAGAAAGTGCGAGTTATTTATAGACTTGCTCAGTCTCGAACTTCCCATAATTTGACGTTGCTTTGAGGTGGTCTCCTCTCATTCCTCAGCTAATCGATTACGACGATTGACGAACAGGAAAAATAACTTCCACCAAAGTAACATATAAAAAATTTGTCAGACTCGGTAAGATTTGCCTCACAGACTTTGTTCGGAAATATAACTTCGAAAATCGCGTTTACATTAGGTGATTCAGGCCAGCTACGTTTCGAACAAAATTTTAAAAAATAAAATGCATGGAAATATAACTGAAAACACGCAAAATTTGAAGTTTAGGCAGTGACCCTTGAATGAAAGTTGAGGAAAATTGACTGTGGAGTAAAGTAGCCGTTTACACAAAAAAGTGCTTGTACAGAAAATACTGATATGGGACAGCATATATTCTACTGTGGATTAAATTGAAACGACGCTAATATCTTCAAAATTTACGTATTAAGTGAATGATTACAAATGCTTTTAGGACGAAGGTATTGTTTACCATTATTTGTGAATGGTGTTGATCATTTTGCTGGAATGATATTGGCTTCGAGTATCCTGGCAAAATTGAATGAAAAATATTATTTGGTCGAGAGCATTGTTTAGCATCATTTGTATCTATGAGAATTAGCACTCCCAGTTGAAAAATGTGCGAAGGCCGGAGCTGACAGTTAGGTAGGCCTTCTTTTTGTTGAAATAAAACTTTTTTTTTTGTTAAGGACCACCTTTTTTCGGTTCACTGCTGTCCTGTTTTTTAGCATCTACCACTTTTTTCTTCAACTTTTATCATGTTTCGCGAACTTCTTTCTCAACTTACTGTTTCTATGCCCTTTTGCGTAGATTTTACATTCCCTTATCTCCATACTAAATGGCGCCTTCCTTCTTCCTCTCTTTGATACGCTCTTTTATGTACCGGTTAGGGAGGCTTAAATAACCTATAATCTAATCGAGCATCATTTGTAAATGACAATGGTTGTTAAGTTCAAAAGATACTGGTAATGAGTATGAGGGTTGAAATTCAATGATATTGGTGACTTTGCTAATAATTTCGCGTATCAAGGCTTGACTAAAAAATACGGCTTTTAAAATAACTAACACTCGTTTAGAAGGTTTTTCAGAGAAATTACGCATGTTAAGAATAAGACTGACACAAACATAAGTCATTTAAAAAAAGAACATCCCTATGCTTGCGAGTTGGAGCTACAGCGGAAGAAGTACAACAACGCTTGCTGGAGATAAGCGAGCTTCGAATGAAGGCAAATACCTGTAGAATGCAAGCTTTAGTTCAGGGTGATGCTAAGACCTTGATATTTCTTAGACTCCCAGCAAGGACTGCATGTTAGAGAAAACGCTTGACAGTTAGATCCAAAGATAAGCTTTCAAAAGTACCTAGTCTTCTCCTCAATCCACTCGGCGCTTCCAATGCTTGGAAGTGATTTCGAAGTCTTGAGTGTCTCTGCTCCTGATCCAGTAGCGTTTGAAAAATCGTCAATTCATAGCTGGGTAAATGAAAGCGTTTGGAAAATAACTAGTTCGATGCTGGATAAATGATAGCGATTGAAAAATGGTCAACTCATAGCTGGATTAATTATAGCGTTTAGAAAATGATCAGTTCATAGCGGATAAATGCCAGCGTTTAGAAAATGGTCAATTCATAGCTGGATAAATGATGGCGTTTGAAAAATGGTCAATTCATCGCTGGATAAACGATAGCGTTTGAAAAATAGTCAATTCATAGCTGGGTAAATGTTCCGATATTTGTAGAACTTGAAGATTCCTTGGCAAGGGTATTCATTCAAGAACATTTTATTAATTTGAAAAATTTTCGTTAGAAAACTTTCTGCTAGGTTTCCCCCTGGTGTTGGATGTTAATGAGTTTTGTTTGCGGATTGAATAGAATTGGAGCTACGCGCAACATATTTCATTAGGTCATAAACTTAAGAAACAATGGAACTTTGCCCAAACACATTCAGGAAATTCGAGAAGTACCATTTGAGATTTTTGACCTTTGAATCAAATTAAGAAATGTTAAATCTTTCCTTGGAGTGTATATCAAGCTTGAGTCGTGGTCGAAAAGAATTTCGATCCTGAATTTTTATTTTTTCGAGTGCAAATGTAATCATGGTTCGAATTGTTTTGAACACTGGATATGATCATCAAAAACATAAATAGTGATTTAATTAAGCTAATTGCAAGTTTGATCAATTTTTGGAAACATTTGGATGATTGAGGGGAACTAATAAATTATCTTTGTTTCCAATCGTGGTGAGCGAGTCAGGCGACCGTTTTTAATGTTCATCGACTTTTGGGGATTTTTCAATGCATTTAGAACGAAGAACTGAAACTCTACTAAATCAAGAGATAGACGTTTTATTGCTGGAGAAATTAGGGTGAACATGACTTTGAATTCTTCAGTTCTTGAGCTTTTACTTGGAAATACGGTGAAGGCTCTTCGACCTACACGCTTTTCCTGCATGCCTCATTTCTTGTCGACATGGCGGCCCTCGAACAATAGAGTGTGTATCGTTAGTTCGTACATTCCTTCAAAATTAACACACTTTTTCACAAGTGAGTTCAAGGGGCTAAAAATGGCTCGATCCCTCCTTTCAAATTATCATACTTTTTCACTCGCGCTTGCCATAGCCGTGTGTGTATAGGACCTGACTCCGTGCGGGGAGACCCGGGTTCGAGTCTCGGCGCAGGTGGCGATTTTCTCTGTTGGGTATAGGAGAAAAATTCTAAGCACAATACCCCTCTCTACCCATGTGTCTGAAATGGGTATAGGTCTTCACCCGGGGAAAGCGTCATGGCGTCCTGGTGTTAGTTCTAAGACATTTGAAAAACCAATGTAAAAGGTGATATGTATCATGCCTCAATTGGAAATAAAGCATCCGTAGATGCCGATGTTTTAGTGAGTTCAAGGGGCTAAAAATGGCTCGATCCTTCCTTTCAAATTATCATACTTTTTCACAAGTGAGTTCAACGGACTAAAAATGGCACGATTCACTCGTGGGCTAGAATCTTAATGGTATTTAGAAAAGACCATTAAATGCCTTGTATTCATTTTCCTGCAGTATAGTGTTCCCGTAGTTCCGTTCACGGAGCAATAGACCTTTGCTTCTCAATGAGGTTTTTTTCCATGAGGTGCTTCAAGAGCCTGTTCAATGCTCATGGCTGAGTTACATTTCAATAGCATGAACTGGATTAAAATAATAGCTAAAGGTGTTAAATAAATAGTTCACACATCTGTCCTTCGTCGAGTACAAATAAATAAGGTAGCAAAAATGCTGAACATCCAAAATCTAACGCAATTATTGATGCTAATGAGTGCTGCTTCACCAGCTGTTGGATGGGACTACTTCTTAGTGTCTTTTCAAATATTGACACAGTGAACAGTGCGTCAGAGAATGAGTTTTAACCTAAGGTTGAAAAAACTCATTTTTGACCACTGCAAAAGCTTATGCGTGTATGTGAACTATTTCTATGTGAAAATGGATTATCAATTTACATTAATGTCTTCTCCGGACAGTTCAGTTATTTTCCTTGCTTTTCGTAAAAGTTTGCATCAAGAATGACCATTTTCCCGGATGTTGAACGCGCGACATTTTTCCTATTTGTTCTAAGCTGTTTCGTTCAAGTCTTCGAAGCCGAGGAAAAACCGAGTCCTTTTTCATCTTTTTTAACTCTCGATAGAAAGAATCCGTCTTCCATTGTGGTTCGCAAATAGACACTTTGACCATAATTGTTGCTGCTGCTTTCCTTTTTTGTGGAGTGATGCATGCAAGAGGCGACGTCATGGGCTTCGTGGAACTGCGGCGGCGGCGCGGGCTGTGCTGAGCCTAATTCTGGTGTTCCCCATCGGAGGATTTTCAGCGACAGACTACGTATGATGAGCACTCGGCGCCTCACAGGCAGTTCCGCACTCATGATCATTGCTTCATGCAAATTCGTGTTTCTGAATATTCTGTTGCTCTTTGAAAATTATGGAATTTTTCAGAAGTTCATTCCACCTCGCGCTTCCACGCGTATGAAGTGTTGCGTTACTTGGATTTAAAGTTCAAAACTCCCTCATTTTTTCCATTTTTCTGAATGATGATTTTTACTTTGCATTTTCACCATCGAATTGAATCATTTACGCCGCTCAAACAGCATTACGTACGTTGCAAACAGGATCAATTTCTTAAGGTTTTGCAAATAGTCATTTTCAATTTATGTATTCAAATTCTTGTTTTCGCAGAATGATCGCAGTTGAGCAATATGCAGCTAACGCGCCTGAGCAGATGTTTTGCTGTGGCTCTCGCTGTTAAATGTGCTCCTTTATCAAGTACTTTCAACGTATTCTTCCCGTTCAGTAATATCTTGAACACATTTGATTCATCTGCGTATTTTGACGTGCGTGCATGAATCAGAGAAGCAGCGAAAGTACGATTACGCGTGGCTGCGATAGATGTTAGCGTTTTATTTCCTGTGCCGTAAATAGTACTAGTTTATTTGACGCATATAATGCACCTACTTCAAACGCTATTTGATGCTCAGCCCGAACTTCCCCGCTAACGTGAATTTTCAGCTTTTTTCTGTATTGGCAGGTATTTAAAGTTAGACTAGTTTTTGTACAGCTTTTCTGTGTAAACTTTAATATCGCCCCCATGGGGTGCTCGAGCTTTGGTCCAGTTTGAGTGCAGCACTGTGAAGCTTGTCTGGAAGTGTGTTTATGTTATTATTGCTCCTCGTGCAACACTTCACGTTCTGGCACTTACTTCAGCTCAACATTTTACACGAAAGGAACTTGTGTTACTGTGGCTGTAAATAAAATTATGCCGTTGATTAAGTTTGAGTCTACTTGTGTTCTAAGAAATTTTGGACAATGAGTTCGAATGAAGTCTACCTCTGCCCATTGACTTTCAACCACAATAAGAGGAAATTGAGTCTACTCATGCCGTTGATACAATCGAAAGTACCCTACATTCTGAAAGGTAGTCAAACGTGGAATATGCAGATATTTTATAGCTGATCTTCTATCGTTCTGACAAAGGCGTTTTTAAGGAGAGCTGGATGTTTTTTTCTTGAAGCTCACAGTTGTTGTGGCTGGATCTGATTTTACTTGAAGATTAGGTCAGTGTGATTAAAATTGTATTCTCTTGGACCTCAGAGCTTGACTCTCTTGGCGGTACGGTGAAGAAAGGTGTGCGACGACTGCTTTGCTTATGATGTAAATGACGTTCTTTGTTACCTGTAGGTTTGTAGGCATGCGGATCACTGATATTCCCTGCAGTATCATGGTTGGAGGCTTGGGTCTTTTCTTGCGTTGAAAACTTGATATGATTCATTCTAATCACTAGATAGTGAGTTGTATGGGTCATTGTTGATGAGAAAGTGTAAAGCAGGGCATTTAGAAAGTGCATCAGCAAAACATTTTCCTCGAGTTAAAGGCAGCTCACTGAGCCGTAGTGTATTCGGGAGCAATAGAGCAAGGCAGGTTCTATAGTACACATGGTCATCATGGTCAATTACGCTCTCCCAATTTTTCTTCGGATGGGGGGAGACGCAGATAGCATGGATAGATTTTTCATTCTTATACTACATGCAAACATCCACTGCCAGTAGAATGAGCTAAGTTGTACTATTGGTTGCAAATGCACACTTGTACATACTACTGGTAAGATACGCGGACTTGTTCCGTTCTTAGGATATGCAAATCACTACTGGTAGGGTATGCAAACTTGTACTATTAGAAGGCTATGTACACTTGGACTTGTAGTTGGATATGCAGACCTACACTACTGGTAGTAAACATAAGTTTTAAATACGTACCCACGTATGCTCATGTACAAATTGTACAAACTATGGCTAAATTGTGCACACGACTTTATATACTGAATTTCGCTCCATTCGCTTCTAAATCGCATGTGCACATATTTAAGCTGCTGTTGCTGACGCTGAAGTTACACTAGAGGACCGTTTGTTGTATGGAAGATACACCGTAATTTATATTAGCTCACTTCATTTTTTGTACGCCTTCTAATATAACAACATGGCTTTTGATTTTTTTGCAGTAAGGGTATAAAACTGCAGGGCGCGTGTTGTCTTCGCATCAAACCGTTCATCACTCAGCACCTGCATACGACGAAATTGTAGATTTCTTACCTCTGGTGCGTCGGTATTATTTGTACAGCATTCACTGCATGTCACAAGACTGTTTGAAGGTCATACGACAATTCTTTACATCACGGTCAGCTGCGCAGAATAAAAAACTGGAGAGAAAAAATTGGCGTCGGTCTGGCCGGTTGTATGTCTGCGTAATTGCGCGTTGAAGAGATGGCCGAAGGCACTTTAGTTGAAGATGCAATTTTGGCTGATGGAGCCTGCGCAGCCGCTGCCGTGCTCCAAATACTGAGTTTTGCGTAGAGGTAGGTTGATCCGCACATGGTTTCATCAAGAAAGTGTTGTGAACTTATAGGATTTTATGCGTTTTTCGCTTTCGAAATGATTCAAATAAACTTTCGGAAGAAAGAAGCTAATGTTCGAAGTTTGTTGAGTGATGGAAATTTCATTGATTTTGCGTGTTTTCCGTCTAGTGTTTGAGTTTTTTTTACAAAATTTGGGAACTGGTTTTATACGCTTATGCTGTTGGTGTTGATATTTCAAGTCGTTAGTTTAATTTCTCCATGGCTGTTCGTTTTAGTAAACTGGCCTAGATGGGGGAGTAATTACGCCGACATCTACTATGAGTTTGTTATAGTGCATCGCGTGAATCCTGAACGTTCAAATCATGTGTTTGTACCCTAAAGCATGACTTGGCACATCGAAACGTAATAGACCTGTGCGAGGTTATTTGTAGCACGCTTTTTAGCCTTTCGCTCTTTTACCCTCGACTCAGTGTTGTGTTGCGTCCCTATTTGTTGAGATCTACTAGGTTAGAAACTTTGTCGAGCAAAATGTTCCGTTCATTGTGGTAATACTGCGAGTAAAATCAATTCGTATTATTTACATCGGCAGAATTTCTTTGTGGAGTTATGCTGCTCAGTTTTTCCGGGGCTTCAACTTATCACATCGATTACTTTCACGCAAACTGTGACCTGGCCCTGTCTGTTGATGTTCTCATTCGTGTCGGCAGGTATTGAGCATGAATCTATTGCGATAAAAAGCCATCATTGTTTCGAAAAGATAAAAATTCATAACCAAAAAATTACGCTGCAAATTATAAGACATTATCAAAGGAAGTGGATAACTGTTTTTTTTCATGAATAAACCAGCACATTTTATTCATAATTTTCTGAGAAACATAATCGGTAGTACGTTTTGAAAGGAAATTTCCGTTACGTTTTGTAGTCGACTTTTTTTCTCGAACACTGGATGCTTGAAGGACGTGCTTCATGGTTACATCACCCATCCTTGTGCAGTTCAAAGCACCCTCTCAGGCAGCGACATCGTGCGCAGATGAGTCTTGTATGTATAAGTAATTCTTTTGATTCAGCATCGCGGAACTGCCTCTGCACGGAAGCGCTCTACCCGCAGACTCCGCCCTTTCCATGCCGGCCTGCCAAGCACAAACGAACGCACGCCACACAATACCTGCAACAATGTTGCCGTCAGGCAGACAGATATTTCTTGAGTTGTGCGGTGAGATCCTATTTATTCTTTATGGTGTGTATTCACAGGCCTGCTGCTTATAGTTTAGTGAGATTTCTTGAAAAATGGTTCTTGAGGGAAAGGTAATCCTGCTTGGATTTATCGGCAATGTTTATACATGTTTAATTTTTGATGTCTTTGCATTTTAGTGCTAATTTCCCCGAGGTAAGCACAAGTTCGAGTATCTCCATGCAAAATAATAGATTATTTTTTTAACTGGTCTGTGTGTCCTCACTCGCTGCGTGTAAATTGAATACGTGAACTGTGTAAAATGACCGCAAATTTTTGTTTTTGACTCGAAGTTCAAATACGTAAAATGAAGTTTATTCAGAAGTTACGGTTACATAAAAATACACGAACCGTAAAAAAAGGGAGCACGCATTTATTTTACCTCTACCGTAATGACTAAAATTTCAATTGTACTGCGAACATGACACATTTAGTTGCCGGTAATCTCGCTTTGGAATTTCGGACTGTTCTCCATTACGATACAATATTCTGTGTATCACAAGCCGAAAAGGATTTTTAACATTTCTTAGCAATCGCGCATCGCAAACGATTGTTAATATAAGTATGAGAATGACTTTTAACAATGCTTAGAAATTACTTATTATGTCAAAGATTATTATGAATTTGATGAAAATCATGAATTTCAACAAGCTGTTGTACTTCTGACAATTTCCTATGACAATAGAGGGATTATTAGAGGCCCCGAGATGAAGTTTAGGTGTGCTTTCCCATCTGTTGAAATGGAATAGGTTTTTCTTTTATTGAGAACCATCTTATTTTGGTTCACTGCTGTTCTTTTATTCAACACCTTATGCTTCTTGAAATTCCTTCTTGTTTTATGAACGTCTTTCATTCTTGCTGCTTCTTTGCGCAGGGTGTGAAGACACCCATTGTGCACAGATTCCCCGTACCCTAAATTTCATACTAAATTTCTGACAGGGATACCTGTATTATGATTAGCGAGGCTCAATCCAACTTAAAATCTAATTTAATGGTCTGAACATCATGAAATAATGACGAAAATAAACTATCTCAGCTAAATGTTTGTAATTTCTTGCAAATGTTGGTTATCTCCGACAAATGTTTGTGATATATCGGATAAATGGTGGCAATCACGGGACGAATGTTGACAATCACGGGACGAATGTTGACAATCACGGGACGAATGTTGACAATCACGGGACGAATGTTGACAATTACGGGACGAATGTTGACAATCACGGGACGAATGTTGACAATCACGGGACGAATGTTGACAATCACGGGACGAATGTTGACAATCACGGGACGAATGTTGACAATTACGGGACGAATGTTGACAATCACGGGACGAATGTTGACAATTACGGGACGAATGTTGACAATCACGGGACGAATATTGACAATCACGGGACGAATATTGACAATCACGGGACGAATGTTGACAATCACGGGACGAATGTTGACAATTACGGGACGAATGTTGACAATTACGGGACGAATGTTGACAATCACGGGACGAATGTTGACAATCACGGGACGAATGTTGACAATCACGGGACGAATGTTGACAATCACGGGACGAATGTTGACGATCTCTGGACAAATGTTGACGATCTCGGGACGAATTTTAAGATCTCTGGACGCATGTTGACACTCGGCAGACTAAAATTGCTAACGAGGAACAATAGACAATTTTGACATTCATTAACAATCACTGGAAAAATTCAAGAAAGAAAATTTCACGATATTTTATGAAATTCTCGCGTCGTTTACCGATAGATTCGTATCATTCACTGCCGACTTGAAATGTTCGTCGGTGGAAAAATGTCAGACGAACAAAAATAATTGTTGGACTTGAAACATCCACATTAAACATAGGAAAAAAAAAATACTGGAAGGTTCAAAGAAATTACCTACCGTCGCAGAACTTCCAGACATTCTGTAAAGTGGCAACACTGGATGAGTGCAATGGAAGATTCGCAGCCGTTGTCCAGACTCCGCTAGATTGCATAGTTTGCTCAGTTGCCCGCAGCCAATTGTAGGGTGTGGTAGTGTGTGAGTTGCACTCCCGTTCCTCTATGTATTGCTCACTGAATTGCCCAACTAACGCAAGTTTTTGGGGACAATTAAATTTGCAAATTGTGTCTGGAAAAGTGGAGTCATAGTATCATGTGGAATCTTTCTACGAGTTTGAGGATTTCTTCTGATATTGTGAAATTTTAGGTGCATTGTGACGAGTAAGACTGAAGGAAGAATAGTGAATCCTAGTATGAAAGTAAGAATACTTTTGGTATCTTTACTCCACCACCTTAGAAATTTCTTCCCTAGCATCTCCTGTAGTCCGTAATATTCTGAGAATTGTAAATTTTACATTTTATTTGTCTTGAGGTAAGCGCATAACGTTTTTCTTTCAAGCTCATTGTTGTAAACTGAAACTAAACTAGACTGAAGAATTCTGCGCTTCACAAACTGTCTTTGCATTAAACTTTCAGTCAAAGTATCCTCGTTCGACTTTTTTAAAATTATTCAGCACTTGCCCTCTATTGAAGTCATAATTTCTAGTTGAAGATGTTTAAAGTTTACGATGAAATGTTGGATATGTCAGTTGTCGTACTGCTTGTCTTGTGTTCTTGCTAACGAGTGAATTTCAGTTCCAGTGGCATTATAAGATGAGAAGAAGACTAGTACCATAAGTGTGTTGTTGTTACTCGTCTTGTTAGCGCTCTTTACCTTCTGCTAAGTGATATTATACTCCATTCGACTGCTGCGAGGGATGCTTAGAACTACTTCACAAAGTGAGTATTTTTGAATGTAGTTTTGTGATATAAATGATTGCGGAATGCTGGTTGCACGCCTCATTTAATTCGCCGCCCTTTAGTTTAATTTTTCTGTATTGTTCTGTTGGTAATTTTTTCTGAATTGTTTTTAAAATTGCATTATCTCTTCATTTTACGTTCGAGACTTTGGGTTCATTTATTTATAAATATCATATATCTCCCACTCGGCAGAAAACATTTGTTTTTGTGAGCATTTTCCTGCTTCCTTGTCGTGCTTCAGGTGTTGTCTATTCTTATTTTCTTTTTAACTTCTATTTATGTAAAAGGTCATTTGTTTGGTTTCGATTTCCCACTTTATATTGTTACGTTTCCGTGATTTAGATTAGTTAGACGTGACTACAATTAACGATATCATATCTGAGAACTATGTTTATGCTAATTTCTTTATGTACTATATTTTATGGTGGCAAATTTATTAATTTCTGTTTAATTCTCAACGTTTTTGCATGAAAGTGCTCATGACCTAATGTTCGTTATGACCGTCAGAGTGCAGCGTGTCATTTCAGGGTTGGTCGACCGAAATAAATATAGTTGGCTAAATTTACCAGTCTTCATTTAAAATAGCTGCCTTTCAGTATTATTTCTAGTTATGGAGAAAAAGTAGACACATACAGTTCAAAATTGGTATCACCACCCTTCGTTAAAAATAGCTCTCATTTATTATTATTTCTAGATTTAGACACAAAGTGGACACTTACGCACTGTTCAAAGTTTATATTTCCACTGTTATTTACTGTTCATAGTTGATATAACCATTTGTCAAGAGTAGCTCTCATTCAGTACCATTTATAGATACAGATTAAAAGAGGACACTTTTGCTCAAAATTGGTGATGCATACGGGCATTACAAAGCCGTCTCATCATACTGTTCCCTGCTTGAATGCGCGTTCGTGTGTACAGTTACGTTCGCTTCGTGTAGTCTTCCGATTCGCGCTTGTCCTTGCGTGGCGGCGGCCCGTGTCCCCTTAGTTCTGGCGGTGTCCAGCCAAGGTCGCCTCGACGGACCTTCGCACCGACTTCTGCGGAGTTTATTTTACGTTGGTAACATTCGTGTCATTGTATGGCACCTTAGTGCCTTCTGTGTGGGTAACACTTAAAATCTTTCCCAGATTAGCCCCGCCACTAATGCAACACATAGGTTCACCCACTTGTAACTTTCGAAATAATGCACCTATCGACTTCAAATTACTCTCAAGTGAAAAATTGAAACGTTCTTCTTTTCCGTACCGTAGACGGTACGGAAACGATTTTCTGTAAACTACATAAATTTTAAGATATACCTATCCGAATCGCGCGCCGTCATAACACATAAGTTCAACCACTTGTAACATTTGAAATAACGCACTTATTGACTTCAAATTACTCTCAAACGAAAGAATGTTTTAATCTTTCGTTTCAATTACAATTTCGATGACGATAGGTGCATTATTTCGAAAGTTACAAGTGGGTGAACTTTTGTGTTGCATTAGTGGCGGGGCTTATCTGGAAAAGATACAATACTTTGACTGCAACGTGAGCCACCGGTGGTACACAAAGACAATTTTCATAATGCTGCTGACCGACCAGTAGTCACAAACTCAATTTTCATAAATACATTCAGGGGGATACAACTATTGTATCTATGGGAATTGGCGCTCCCAGGGGGACTATGTGAGGGCCCGAGCTAAAGGTTAGGTAGGCTTTCATTTTGTTGAAGTAGAAAGAATAGGATTTTGTTTTGTTACGGACCATCCTTTTTTCGGTTCACTGCTGTCCTGTTTTTCAACACCTACTACTTCCTTCTTCAACTTTGATCTTGTTTCATAATCTTCTTTCCCAACTTACTGTTTCTATGCCCTTTCTGCGTAGATTCCGCGTTTCCTTAACTCCTTACTAAATGGTGCCTTCCTTCTTCCTCTCTTTGGATCGCATTTGTTGCTGCGGGTAGGGAGGCTAAAACTAACGACCAATCTAATCTTTCATAAATACATCAAGAAAACTAAATGAAGGCACGATCGAGTTAATGTTGGCTATTTTTAGCATTATTTTGTATAATTAATTTTAAATTTGAGTTGAATATAAAACTTCAGTTTTACCTGCTGCGGTCAAAGTGTTAAAAATGTCTTTTATGCACTTGGAGAATATGACGTCGTTGGTATGTTGCTGGCACCATTGAATGCGAATCAATCTGACGGCTGAAGGGAAAAGCGATCAAGTCATGCTTGAAGATGCGGTGCGGAGTGTAAATTTTTTGTCATACTATGTTAGAAAACGTGATTTAAATCATGCGTTACGCAATGGAAAATTTTACTATGCTACACTATGAATGCGTGGAATGTACGGATGTATGGATGGTTGATATCTGCTAGAAATGTGTTCTGCTGAGCGCGATTATGGCACAGTTCGCTGCTGAATTTCCTCCCTACCGACTCGATTCATTCTTGCATTTTCAGCACAGCTCGTTTCTTCGGACGCAAATATGTGCTCATGTCGATTCCGAAATTAGCAGTGCTCAAATTTTTGGATATTAAACATTTTGAATAAATTCTGCTTCAAATATATTCCAGTTTACCCATCGTATGTGGGTGCAGTTACCCCATGGAAGGGATTTTCCTTCTGCCTGTCTGGAAGAGTTCAGCTTACTGCGGCGTTCGTTAGGCTCAAGTTTCTCGCGAGATCGAAGACAGGTCGACGTTGGACGGAGAGATTCGGGAGTTGGAGTGACCGGCTCACGTATGTCGTGTACAGATTCTTCTTCAGTGTATATAGGCTACCACTATCAAAATAGCGTTCTTATTTCAGGAGTCCTCTTCCGGGGCATAGGTTAGTTAAATAATCTTCTTATCCTGAGCTATGGGGTCACCTCAGAGGCAAGGCATCGGGACTTCTGTCTTTCGTGCCCACTTTGCCTCTCACATTTCGCACCGTTCTTGCTCTCTCTTAGGTCTTTTTCTGCCTCATTCTTTCTAATTTGTTGTTTCTACGAGCAGCGTATCCTGTGTGGAAGCACACATTGTGCATAGATTCCCCGTTTTCTACAGTCCACACTAAAAAAATGTCCAGTCTCTTCCCTCGCTTGAGATCTCCTTGGTTTTGTCTTGGGAGATTTAACTAACAAATGTAATAATAGTAATGATAATTTCAGGAGTTTATTTTAGTTCAGAATATTGCAGACGTCTGTTGTGGGCTTAGATTATTCCAGTAGTCAACTGTGGCTTAGAAATTATTGCTGTAGTCACTTGTGGGTGTAGATTATTGTAGGAGTCTGTTGTGATTTTAGATGATGTGGTCACGATCCACTTTCTCGATCATTGCTGTTCCAGTGGACATTATTTTCTTGCCTCGTTATCACGTTGTGAAGTGATCATGCAATTCCAAGCGTTCCCTTCTGCAAATGTGCCCTTGTACCTCAATGAAATAATGCTTAAAATGATCAGCGCACGTGATAATTATTCAGTAGACTTGCGCCTCGGCTATTCTTTGGTAGCTCCTATTACGAATGACCTTTCGTGCGAACCTACGTAGAGGTCGCACCAGGGCACGTCTCTTTAGCTGTGTGTTGGGGCTTGCTTCTTGCTTAACTGTGGTAGTCATAACTGTCATTATGGCAGCGTTGCTTCATTTACTGCTCTTGTTGCTGTAGCCATAACTAGTGTTGCCTCACTTACTGCTCTTGTTGCTGTAGCCATAACTGTAGTGTTGCCTCACTTACTGCTTTTGTTGCTGTAGCCATAACTGCAGTGTTGCCTCACTTACTGCTCTTGTTGCTGTAGCCATAACTATTGTTGCTTCACTTACTGCTCTTGTTGCTGTAGCCATAACTGTAGTGTTGTTTCACTTACTGCTCTTGTTGTAGCCATAACTGTAGTGTTGCCTCACTTACTGCTCTTGTTGCGGTGTTGCTGTAGCCATAACTGTAGTGTTGCCTCACTTACTGC
>JACJUY010002191.1:20204-31290 GCA_014220935.1 Platorchestia sp. MABIK
TCTTTTCGGCATATCCAGTCTTTTCGGCATATCCAGTCTTTTCGGCATATCCAGTCTTTTCGGCATATCCGGTCTTTTCGGCATATCCAGTCTTTACGGCATTTCCAGTCTTTACGGCATTTCCAGTCTTTACGGCATTTCCAGTCTTTACGGCATTTCCAGTCTTTTCGGCATATCCAGTCTTTACGGCATATCCCGTCGGCACAGCGTATCCTGTTTACATGGCGTATCCACTTTACATTGTTGTCCAGTCCACGAGGAAAACCTGTACGTGTGGCGACTTCGCCTCAGAATGTAAACCCGTTCCATTCTGCAGTGTTGTGCGCTCCCGAGCTAATGGCGCTGCAGCTAACTTATTGCTAGACGAGCATCTCATGTGAACTGTTCTGACGTTAAAGCTAATATTAATTTGCAGCATCTGCGAGTGTGCCGATGCGAATGTCAGCACCCTGGCTCTTGCAATAGTACAATATTGATGGCGTGAATGCGCTTTTCGGGCGGGTGGAATGTGCGACCTTACGATGGTGTCGGGTGTTTAATTACCCTTCGGTTAAGTTCAGCAAATCACAGACATGTGCGATGGTGTGTTTATTCTGAGTTGTATGTGAGCTAAATATGTAATGAGTCATTGTGCATGTGAATATCTGCTTGGAATATTTGGGAAGTAAACTCGCCTGTTTTGCGGGATTGATCCTTCGTAGATTGTGTGATTACAAACAGTATATTTTCATCACCTCGTCGATTGAGAAGACTTCTTACGTGTGTTTTAACCAATTATATCTGAATATTGGTAGTTTGGATTTGGAAAAGTGAAAGGTAAAATTACAAATCGACTAATCATTTCGAAGACGTCCCATTTTTGGGAAAATAATTCACTGAATTTCATGTTTTAGCCTCATTAGATTGCTCGTAGCTTCTCAATGTAGCCCTCGCTTCAGGAATAGTAAATTTCTGCCTCGGTTCTCCAAATTTTGCTTTTGAGTCGAGGTAATTTCACATTTAACGTACGCACAGCGTAAAGTAAATAGAGGCACAGGCAAAGAAATTGAGTTCTTTACTCGGGTTATTGCCAAACTTAAGTGATTTTCTTGCCTGTATTAAATTCTTGAAGTGAAGCAACTATTTGTGTATTCTAGCGGTGTAGCAGTGAACCCAGTTGCTTGTCTTATAAGTGTACCGACGCACCCTTGATGTAATAGTCCACATTTTGCCCCCAGTAAATAAAAGCATTGAAAGGCGCTGAGATTTTTTGATCGAGGGCGATTCTTCTAGTCAAAATCAAAGAGGCAGTCAGTAATTACGAAATTTTAACAACGAGAGAGCGAAAACTCTCCTAAAGTTATACTTTGTATGCTCTAAAACTGTTACGTATCTATAGTGAACATAAGTGCTGATGCACGAGCTTTAAGATTTGGCGATGGCTGTGAAACGAAGAATTTTGTTGAGCTCAATGCGGTGCTGTGTATATGTTCATCGAAGTAGAACCAGTGACTGAATTGGCATGTCTTGGGGGGATAACTTCGAAAGCGAACAACTTGGTATTTATTTGCTCAATGCAAGCACGAGTCCCGTCCAAGAGTTAACTATCTTACTTTCCCTGCTTCGTTGCCCTCTGCAGCCTTACGACGACAAACTTACTTTCTCCACTTCTCAGCCCCCTTCGACTTGACACTTTGATCCTGCGGTGAGATCGCTCACATTTGCATGCGTTTGAGGATCTCTTACGAGTTACGGTATCGAGCGCGATGGATGTGCAAGGTTGCCGGCCTATTCCTAGATAAGTGCTGGCGTTAAGGTCACCAGCACGACCACACACCACCACCGCTCGCGCCACCGACCAGCCAACTTCCTGTGATGCTGTGGCAACATCTAAAGGTCCTCCGGAACTCGCAAATGCCAAACGCTCTCGATGCGGGTTGCCCTCTCCTTCCGGACTCTTCTTCTATAGTTTTCTCTCTTCTGCTCCGGAACTAGCTAGGCATCAAGTACGTGGCAGATCATGCGTTTCATGCGTGTTAGAATGAATGTTAATCTCATCTAACTGTTGTTCTGCAAACTGTTTGTAACGGATTCTTTGTGAGGTGATTTTTTATTTTTGTGACCAGTGTTGTACATCTGATTGCCTATTTTTCTCTTTGTTTAAAATTTTGCGTATCATTCTTTGCCTACAAGTTATTGCATCTTTAGAAATTACCCTCCTATTTTCTGACGTCTTTACTACGGCATATTTAACGATTTAACGCTTCATGTTAAACAGATGACGTCTTTACCATGGCATGTTGAACGATTGCTCCTAGCCATTAATTGTACTTCGCTTCTTTTGCGCTGGATGTCTTATCATAATTGAATCGAAGGAAATTGCATGTTGCAGTTGTAGAATTTTGACAAAGTTTGAAACTTTTGTGTAAAATGTCAGGTTCAGAGTTTTAATGAAGTGTTAACTAGTAAATTATTTTTTTATGGATTAGAACTTGGGCATGAATCTGTTTTCGTTAGATGAAGTACAGAAAATCGTACTGTTACTCAAATGTGGGGGCCTGATATTCATCTCTGATCGTTTTGTAATAAATTAAAGGTGCTGAGCAGATTCTTCAGTATTTCTTTTTGGATAAGGGATGCCAGCTGGCGCCCGAAATAAGTTTTTAATGCTGTTTGAAAATTATTACACTCTTTCAAAAGCGAACTGTCCATTTGTAAAATGTTGCTAATTATAATGATGCAAATAATCATTAATGACTAACACACTTCGAAATTTTTTGCGAGCATGCTATTTGTGTGCGTTTGACACCAAGTTGAAAAAAAATTGTCAACATCTTTGAAATTTTGGCTCTGATTTAACTAAGAAATAATTGAAATAATGGAATTAATACCAGCACTTGCCTGATTAACACGTAAACTGCGACGGGTTAAACTGAAGTTTAATATTCAACTCAAATTTCAAGTCAAAAATTGTTCTCAGTTTTATAAATATCAACCATTAATTGGATCCATTAAATACAATAAGTATTAAAAGTTCATTAAAATTTTTCAACCGATCCATCGAAGGGTCGTTTCGCAGCAGGAGTTTAGTTTAGTCGTTAGTTTTAGCCTCCCTACCCGCAGCAACAAATGCGATCCAAAGAGAGGAAGGAGGAAGGCACCATTTAGTATGGAGCTAAGGAAACGCGGAATCTACGCAGAAAGGGCATAGAAACAGTAAGTTGGGAAAGAAGATTATGAAACAAGATCAAAGTTGAAGAAGGAAGTAGTAGGTGTTGAAAAACAGGACAGCAGTGAACCGAAAAAAGGGTGGTCCGTAACAAAACAAAATCCTATTCTACTGCAACAAAAGGAAAGCCTACCTAACCTTTAGCTCGGGCCCTCACATAGTCCCTCTGGGAGCGCCACTTCCCATAGATACAATAGTTGTATCCCCCTGAGGGGGTTTCGCAGCAGGAAGAACCTAAGCACAACCCACCGATGTAACCGATGTATCGCAAGCAACGTGTTACGACGAAAAATGTAAGCAAAGTTTAGTATTTTTGGGCAACAATTTGGGTGCTTTGAAGCTTGTAGTCTTGACAGATGCGGATCAGTTAAAAATTACTTTGGTAGTGGTGTTGTACCGCGAATATTTCTATCCTTAATCAGCACTGGCCGAGAGCTGGACACGTAGATGGACCCACTAAAACCCCGACATAGGCCTTTGATTTTGATTTTTTTTGAAACGAAACACTTAGAAATAGATTACGATAAAATCGATCCGACTCACCGGTAGGTCATGCTTAAGGTTTTCCTGCTGCGAAATGACCCATCGATAGGTCATTTGAAAAATTGAAATAATTTTTAAAAAATAAATTATGCCTAATGAACCCAGTTAATGTTTGGTATTCAAAAATTTGCTTATCACATCTGAATTTAAATCGGAGATGAATATTGAACTTTACCTTAACCCATCGGAGTCAACGTGTTATAAAATGGCAACAGAAACGAGCCAAGTGCCCCGGATCATCCCAGTCTCGGATCATCCCAGTCTCGGATCATCCCAGTCTCGGATCATCCCGGTCTCGGATCATCCCGGTCTCGGATCATCCCAGTCTCGGATCATCCCAGTCTCGGATCATCCCAGTCTCGGATCATCCCAGTCTCGGATCATCCCAGTCTTGTGCCGTCCGACAAGACAACAATCGCGCACCGGCGTCGACTAAACGCACTTCAAATCGCCAAATTTCGCGCACGAGTACCGCCGCTACATTTGTGTCAACACACTCTCTCTAGACGCGGCCGTCAGGCAGAATGTGGTCCCCTGAACTGACCGTTTGTTTTTCAATTAATTTTCTTTTTTTTTTGATGTTTTGTTCTGATCCAGTTTATTTCATTTTACCCTACGCATGTGATGTTATCATGTTAATCATGCATTTCTCTGATGTTTTTTGATTTATGATGTTTAATTTTTTCTACGTTACTGCATATTTTCTAACGGAACATGGGTTCCGTTAAACAAAATATGTTCTGTGTTGTGGGCATAGAACTTACTTTGTTTTTGCTGTGAGCATAACTTCACATATCGACGAGTTATTAAAAACTATGAAATAAGTCATACTGTATGTACAGTTATTCACCTCAATTAGATTTCACTTCAGAATAATTTGAAGTACTCTGTTTTCGCCGTTGGACCCCTCAGGGAGGTAGAACTGTTGTATCAATGGAAATTAGCGCTCCCAGGAGGAATATGGGAGGTCCCGAACGAAAGGCTAGGTAGACCTTCCTTTCATCAAAACAGAATGGGTTTTTTGTTTGTTATGGACCTTTTTTTTTCAGTTCATTGCTGTCCTGTTTTTGAACGCTTACTACTTTCTTCTTCAACTTTTATCTTGTTTCATGAACTTTTCTCAACTTGCTGTTTCTTTGCACCATGTGCATAAATTTCACGTTCCCTCAACACAATACCCAATGCTGCCTTCCTCGTTTCTCTCTTTGGAACGCCTTTATTGCGATTAGGGAGGGTCAAACAAACATTTAATTTAATCTAACTTTTTGCCGTTCGAACACTTTATGAGGGCAATTACATTAATAGCTCGTCCTGTAATATTTTTCATTGCCTATTTGGAAGCTGTCCCATCACCTCCGCCACGTACCGATGCATCCTCTCTCCTTCATCAAGATTCTCTATATTTGCCCGAGTCTGTCGCGCTCTGCAGGCTACACACAGACGCTTGCTCGTCTGTGTGAGCGCATGCGCATTGCGCACACTACAAAGTCTGCTCCGGCTCTTGCAGAGCCGTCGTCGATGCGTCACTCCGGACAGTTCCTCTGAATTTATTCGATTTTTTACCATCTTTTATTCGTTGCCCCCCCCCACTTGTCCTTGAAGCAGTTTTTAGCGTCCTCACGTTCTCCAGTGGTTTTTCTTTTTACCTCTCGCTTTTGACGTTTTCTCAGTTTTTTTATGTGCTCGAATATTTATTGTTCAAGTTGCTGCTGGTAAACGTCCTGTCTTCTCGTTCTCCTCAATTTCTGCTCTCATTTGAGCTTGTTCGATATTTTAAGTGGGATCTCGACCTTGAAATCTTTATTCTAAAAATCACTCCTGATTTTAAACTCATTGGTTCAGTACGTTTTTATTCTCGAATATATTTGGCTTAAGATCTTGAAGGTCTTCTCTCTGTTGGTCAATGAGAGCCAGTTTTCCTGGGTTGAGTTTCCGATAAATGCTAACTCCCCTTGAATTGGAGTTCTTCATCTTTTCAGCATTTTTGTTTCGGCGCCAGTCTGGAGGGCCCCTGGATCGCCTGTCTGCTTGCTCTCTTTCTCGGGCCGAACCTCGTTTTTTTCTTTTCTTGGCGTGTTTCTGTTAACTTCCAAGTGCTGCAAGATATTCTCAGCGAACTATGATGGTTTTGGATGTGTGGTTTGTTGTAGGATTAATAATACTGGTTGATCTTCAGTATCAATAGCAATTTTTTGTGCTCCCTGCTACTGGATAATATGCGATACTGGCTGATGTTGGGTTCAAATCAATGTAACAAGTAATTCTTAAGTCTTCCACTTCAGGACATACTGCGCAGCAAAAATGATAGTTGACAATTTGATCGTTCTCCGAGTTCTTTCTGTTAACCTTTGATGATTCCTTTCGATGTTCGCTCTCAATGGTTATCTTGAGTCAAGGCAATGATGGTTTCGTTTATTTAACAGTAATTTCTATTAATTCATCTTCCATCTTCTTCCTATTCTGCTGCAGTTGTTCCAGAAATTTGTAACGCGCATTTCGTTGACTTCAGAGTTAAATCTTGCGTTTTCGAGGAAATTTATTTTTGATGGAGGCCTAAAACAGGTAAAAAATTCTTTGATCTACGTGTCACCATCACATATCCAATCGAGTACAGAAATACGTAGTTTCGAATGAATCAGCTGAAATGAAGTGGTAATCACTGCGCTTTTGAAAATAATTCATGTTCAAGTACTTTATTTAACGGATCTATAATGTTTTACCGACTTTTCTTCAAAAGATTGTTATAATGGCGTATTCAAAATTGTTTAAACTTGTGCAGTGACCAGCATCAGTGTCGGAGTGAATCACGGCGTGGTATGCAAGATACGCAAGAATTACGGCAAGTCTTTCCGCGGAGAAACTTCAATTCCTGGATAACAAATTTCTGGAACCTTTTAATTCGTATTGTAGTTAAAATCTCAGTCGAGTTGGGATGAAAATGGCATTTATCCGGATCTACTGAACCCCTTGTTTTAGCCTCGTAGTTCCGGCTCCTTTGCATGGAGCACATCCGGAGGCGTTGCAATAAATGCCTGCTGCTGAAAGACGTGTTGCACGTCGCTTTTGTCACCACCGCTTGCACTCCCTAGGGTGAACTGCAATTATGATCTTGCCGCGTAGAAATGATAAGTGTCCCGTTGTCTCGGCGGAATTCCCTTGCGTCCTCTTTATCTTAGCGGCGGATTGGTTCTTTGTGTGTGTAGTAGTGGGGCTGTTGGTGGGACGCTATTCTCATTCGTTCCATTGTTGTAGGCTTGCGGATGTATGTGTTGTAGGTGGCGCACAGCGTCTTTGTGTGTAGTTCTTCATCAATGCAAGCGAGGACACTGTACTGATATCGAGACATCAACAATGCGACGTGTTTGTTGTTCGTGGTGTAGTGCGATATAGCGATGTTCTTTTTTGTGCTGTTATGACTTATGAATGATACAGCAGTCGTTTGAACACACGTTACTCTGTATTGCGAACACGAGTAATGGTGCTTCCTATCATACGCATCGCTTGGATTTATATTCTTTCAAGATCATTTAGTGCTTGCTATGCTGGTGTTGTAGTTTGAAATACTAACAAACTTGTCGATTGGCTGACTTGCCGATTAAAACACGGGTGTACATATGAGGCACGGCGCACCTGTGCAGCCCGGCACACGAGGCACGGCACACCTGAGCAGGCCGGCACACGAGGCACGGCACACCTGTGCAGGCCGGCACACGAGGCACGGCGCACCTGTGCAGGCCGGCACACGAGGCACGGCGCACCTGTGCAGGCCGGCACACGAGGCACGGCGCACCTGTGCAGGCCGGCACACGAGGCACGGCGCACCTGTGCAGGCCGGCACACGAGGCACGGCACACCTGTGCAGGCCGGCACACGAGGCACGGCACACCTGTGCAGGCCGGCACACGAGGCACGGCACACCTGTGCAGGCCGGCACACGAGGCACGGCACACCTGTGCAGGCCGGCACACGAGGCACAGCACACCTGTGCAGGCCAGCACACGAGGCGCGGCACACCTGTGCAGGCTGGCACACGAGGCACGGCACACCTGTGCAGGCTGGCACACGAGGCACGGCACACCTGTGCAGGCTGGTACACCTGTGCAGGCTGGCACACGAGGCACGGCACACCTGTGCAGGCCGGCACACGAAGCACGGCACACCTGTGCAGGCCGGCAAACGAAGCACGGCACACCTGTGCAGGCCGGCACACGAAGCACGGCACACCTGTGCAGGCCGGCACACTCACCATCACGGCAGGATGGACCTCATTGCGACGTTTGATCCCGACCGGCTGAGTTGCCCTCCTTTCTGTGACGCGTTTATTGAGATTTTCATGTATCCGCCTCGCGATCTTGCTCAACCGCCTCCCATATTCTGACGCGTTAATTTACTCGCCATCTAGTTTATTGTGTTGTTTGTGAGGTCTTCGTGAGTGACTTTGTTCGCTATCTCGTGTTTTGTGTGAGGTCATCATTTATAGCTGTGCTTTTTTCTGATGTTTTTTTCATTAAGAGAATACATTTCTTCTATGGCGGGTTAATTCCAATAATTTTCATGGCTAGAATTTTTACGCCATCAATATGTTTTCATCATATTTTTTAATGACTTTGTTCTGTAATGTTCTAGTGTTTCAATTTGCGGGTTCAAATATTACTGGAATAAATCAAGAACGGATCGTCATGCTGAAAGCACAAGTATTTTGCGTACTTGCGCCTATCAATGTATCTTGCCAGCGCAAGCTTTACATGAAAAAAAATGTTAACAGTACTAAAGAGGTTCGGGGTATGAGAATCATGTCGATCTTATCAAAAATTGTCTACGGTAACTGAAGCGACGCTTCTTAACCAAGGGTTCCCAACATAACCCCCCTAGGGGTGCGAGACGATATTCCAGGGGGTGCCAGAAAAGTCCAGGTAAATAATAGGGCATTGGCTGTTTGTTGGCACGTTTATTTCAGGGGTGCGAGGTTCAAATGAATTTTCTTTAGGAGTGCGGGGCGAAAAACTGGTTAAGAACCCCTGTTCTTATCCCTCAGGGGGGCACAACTATTGTATCTATGGGAATTAGCGCTCCCAAGGGGAAAATGTGCGAGGGCCCGAGCGGAGAGTTTGGTAGTCCTTCTTTCTGTTGAAATAAAAGGTTTTTTGTTATGTTGTAAGGACCACCTAATTTTGGTTAACTGTTGTCCTGTTTTTCAGTACCTATTACTTTTTTCTTAAACGTTTATCTTGTTTCATGAACTTCTTTCTCAACTTGCTGTTTCTATGCCTTTTCTGCATAGATTTCGCGTTTCCCTTACTCCATACTAAATGGTGCCTTCCTTCTTCCTCTGTTTGGAACGCATTTGTTGCGGATAGGGAGGCTTAAACTAATAAGCTAATCTGTTTTTGTTGAGTTAAAGGACCTTCTTTTTTCGGTTCACTGCTGTCCTGTTTTTCAGCACATACTACTTTCTTCCTCAACTTATATTTTGCTTCATGAACTTATTTCTCAACTTTCTGTTTCTATTCTCCTTCTGCATAGATTCCGCGTTCTCTTATCTCCATAATAAATGGTGCCTTCCTCTCCTCGAAACGCTCTTTTTTTTTTTTAGCGTTTAGAGAAGCTTAAACTAACCTATAATATAATCAAATCTAACTTCTGTTCTAAACGATGGAAAAATAACTCATACAAGTAAGTTGTAACAGCGCTGAATTATCTTACATCTACACCATCGTCACAAATGTCCTCTCTTGATTTTAAGAATCATTTTTATAGGTAACGAATGGTACCTTATGTATCTGACGCTGTCCTCTCCTGACACTAGAATCATTTTTACAAGTAGGCAATGGTTCTTTGTTTGATGTGCACTATGTGCGACAAAGAAAATGTACGGCACGTGTGCGCTTGTTTTCATCGCACTCTATGTTGACGGCATCTCCTTGCATCATTGCAGCTCATCGTGAATTCCACGTTTTATGCCGACGGTTGCTCCGTTCCCTCGATATGGTGCGCCGGCAATATTTACTCACAAGTTGTCATCTCAATTGTACCGCCCGTTGTCGAAGATGTCATTCTTGATTTAGTCCTGTGGCGACGTTCGGTCTTTTTACCGTTTTTGTTCTATTCTTCACCGATTCTGTATAGCGTTCATGTTGCTAGTTTTTTTCGTTTTCTGTTCCTGTATCGTGCGTTTTTTTTTGGATTTCAGATTAGTGTTTTTGTTTCATTAGTGGTGTTACACCTCGTGTTTGATTTCATGTCATCTCTTATGTCGTGCATGTATGTAACTTTTCTTACATAAGTTTGTTTTGTCATTAGTCGGAGTACCGGAAGTTCACACTAGCCTGACTAGAGCATACAAAAAATATGACTCAGGCACGGTCCTTCTCATGGGGATTCACCGTTTGTATCTATGGGAATTAACGTCACCGATGGGGAGTGTGTGAAGTCCCGTGCTATAAGTAAAGGTAGGCTGTTCTTTAGTTATAATAGAATAGAAAAGGATTTTGTTTTGTTACAGACCATCATTTTTCGGTTCACTGCTATCCTGTTTTTAGCACCTACTATTTCCTTCTTCAACTTTTATCTTGCTTGAACTATTTTGTGGACAAACTATTTCTGTGCACTTCATGCATAGATTCCGTGTTCCCTCAACTCCATACTAAATGGTGCCTTCTTCCTTCCTCTCTTTGGAACGCTTTTTTGGGGGTTAGAGGAACTTAAAAACTAACATCTAACTAATCTTATCTCATGCTGGGTCGCACACAGAAGCCTAGCGATGCGTGGATACATTTTGCGTTCCATCGACTCCTTACTAAATGATGTCTTCATCCTTCCTCTCTTTGAACATCTTGGTTGTGGTAAGGGAGGCTGAATTTAACTTATAATAAATTGCCGACACATGGACGAACGCAGCTTACCAAGTGGATGAAACGCTCATAATCTTGCTTCGTAAGCCAGTGTAAGTACCATCCGTTCGATCTTAGTACATCATTGTGGATGTTGTGCATTCATCGCTTCATAACCGTACCTATCACCACCGCGTATGCTGCATAATAACTCTTGCATCATCAGTTTTTGGTGAATGTTTGCTTCGTGCTTTCGCACTTCCGGGCTGCCCGTTTTATACCAAGCTCTGAAGTCAAGGTCGGGTGGCATTTTTTTTTACCATTTCACCACGCACACCAAGGACTTGTGATGAGAATAGTTCTTGACTTGACCGACGGCAGGAAGTAGTTAGGCACAATAGGTGGCAGTTGCATAGACCACCTAGGCTGAATTTTTACACCTAGTCTATTGCGTTGGCTACCTAGTGCTTGCGTCGGCTACCTAGTGCTTGCGTTGGCTACCTAG